>LYUA01001898.1:87762-99982 GCA_002093875.1 Calopteryx splendens | reverse complement strand
GAGAAGAGAGAAGTTCTGGGGGGAGGGGCGGGTTTGGAAAAAAGTGGAGTAAGTGGAAGCGGAAGAAGAATTGGGGGATAAGGGGCAAAGACAAATTGAGGATGGAAGTGGAAATAATGGGGGTGGAGAAAGGACAGGAGAGGATTAAAGGGGGTGCGACGGGGTAGTTGGGCGGAGAAGAGGGGGAAGCGAGCGGACCGCGTGCGTGCGTGTGCGGGGAGAACGACTGCCCGAGCGAGGGAAGGGAGAAGGATGGCGGCGAAGGGGCACACCATGGCGAAGCCCCATCAGAGGAGAGACGGGGCCGCGTGAAGCAATAATAGACATTAATAACTAAACATCCTAATGACCCCTTGTGGGGAGGTAGATGCGGGAACGCAGCGATAAATTATTCTCCGCGCAGCACATATTTTTACAACCGCCCGCTTGGTCAAGTAAGATGTTGCCTACCGCAGACAGGGTAGCCGAAAGAGTGAGCAACTGTGGAAAACTTAATACTATTGAGGAAGGACTAAAAGAGACCCGTCTTATGGTGTGCGTTTAAAAGTATAAAATAAATTTCAGTTACATTTCGACAACGGAATAAATTGATACTCTGTACTTTCCACGCTGCTTTAATTGCCGACCAAGGTTTCCACAAATTTTTAAAATAATTTTCCAAGTCCTTGATTATTTCATTTCGTCTTGGAACGTTTTCACAAAGTGAAATCCGAAATGTCCTTTACCTTTTGATAATTTCGAGAAAACTCAAATCACAAGAAATAAAAAAATTATAGGATTAGGTATAGGAAAGGAAGACAAAGATAGGAGTCCCTTCAGTAATGAAGAGAGATAGGCAAATATTTTAAAAAAATTTTATTCAATCGATTTCCTATCTAAAACCGAGAGCATTTTTTTGTTCTCATGTAAAAATCTGTAGAAATATCCACCCGAATAAAGTGAAAAGATATATTCTCGGGAGGTTAAACTTATACGGTCGTATTTCTCCAAAATAAATCGTCATCGTTACCAAATTTATGTTTAAAACTTCGAAATTCCGTCAAAGAACTTCATAATTACTCAATAAAAGGGGCTGGCCATCTACTCATTTCCACTCTTGGCTCGCAGTGTTTGGTGTATGTAAATAATGCCACCTGCTATAAATGGTATTTACAGATGAATGACGTCCCATTAATCACGTCCAATTATTTACCTTCTGGGTCCGTTGAGGACTGTGATAAAATACGTTTTTGCTAGGTGACGCCGTGGGGTTGGAGATGATGATACTTACGAAACTCTCATGGTTAGTGCGATTGTTAATGAGCACTCCTCATAAACTCAAAGCTCCGTAGTTTGAAGTGGTAACAAGAACACACTGATAAGTGTGGGTATAGAGAAACAGAAACTCATTTATAAATGAAATGGTGTCGATGCTGAGCTTTTAATCAACTCAAAAGTAATCAGAAAGAGCATAACATTTTTTTTATATTTTCTTCTGTTTCAGCTAATGAAATGGTAGACTTCCTCTAGTATTGTACTTCTGTTTGAGTCTACTTACTTGAGTTTGAGTTTCAATGAGCTTACGTCTCAATGAAATGATACTGCGATGAGATGAGTCCAATAAGGACTAAACCAATCCATTGGTATTTCTCTCACGACAGAAGCATTACAAAAGAACACTTAAATTTCTCTAATAAGAAGTAATTTTAAAGTCTTAGTGTGATAAATCAATATACCACATTTTAATGATTATTGTTCATGATAAAATACTGAAAATTAAAAACTATATTATACATACTATAAAAAATAGTCTCCCAATAATTTAACCTTGCTTATGCCTTTATAAAATCATAAGAACCAAGTTACCATTATTAAAGTATTGGACGCATTGATACGAATTGCAAAAATTGAAAAAAGTTATTACTTATGGGATGCAGGATTCTTTAATGTGCACTTTGAATATTGAATATGTATTTCTAAGATTATCTGCTTCAATGGGATCGAGAATTTTAATATTTAAATTCTCAACCCCCCTGCGTTGAACTAAATTGATTTTATGAGAGAGTGAGTAAAGATGGAGTCAAATGAGAAAAAATAAACTTTTATTATGAGAATAAAGGAATTTGAGAGAGAGATGAAATTCTAATGAAGAAAAACATGCACTCTTCTCCAAGGGGAGGATTAACATTCTCAACAATTGGCGACGATCAAAACAGTTTTACATGAACATTTAGTGAGATATTAATGTTATCTGGCATGGCTTTCCAAGCCTGAGGCGCGACATTTCCTCCCTGGAAGACTTTCAATTACATGTTTTCTTGGAAGCAGTGGTAGCAGGTTCAATAACTATTTTTCAAACGGAGCCTATGCTAAGGTTGAGCTTGAATTACGTTTAATTCCATAGGTTAAGAACTTGAGTTTTGGTTGCTGAAAATACCGCCTTAATCTATTTTAATCTCACTCTGTCCTACAACAATTATCTTAGGTTATCGGTTATCTGTGGGCCTGGCTCACGCGTACATAAGTAGCTGCGTACCTATTTCTGTAAAAGATAATGACTCGATGGTAAACAGTTTGGCCTGAAGAAAATTCCGGTTAATCGAAATATAGCAAGTCTTATTAATGTTCATGAAGAAGATCAGAAGATATGAAGTCTCAAAAGAATGCTTTTAAGTTCTAAATGCTTAAACATTATAGTCACTACTCCGCACTAAAGTTTACTAGTCTACTTACTATAATTTACGCGGGTTGAACGCAGGTTGAAAAGCAATTGTTTAGAAAATGTAACAGATGCTGTATAGTCTCTTTAATTAATGTCGTATACGATCAAGAGATATAGTAATATTTCTAAATAATGTGTGTTAGAAAAACTTCAGATTCATTAAGAAAAAATTACAATGGAAAATTTTGTCAGCTATATAATATAAGGTACATGAGGTATAAGGCAGTTTACTTTACTCAGTCATAAAATTAAACAAATGTTGACTTACTTTGTTTAATTATTTTATTGTTTACAAATCCTAAATATGCCAATGAAGCTTTGTAGTGCTTATAAGGTCTTGAAATCACAAAATCTATTTTGAGAAAGCAAGTGTGGACCGCATTTTTTTCCAAAATTTGTTAAAAACTAGAAACTGGCAAAGCGGGAACTACCGGTAGTGTAAAAAAATAACATTGCATCCTAAACCTGTTTTTAAAGTTCACTTCATATTTTGCTTGTAGATCTAAATAAATATTCCGCTACAATTGTTTTCAAATGTGATTTTCAGTTTATGTTACTAGATAGCGCAACGATGCTCAAACAAATACCTTCCCTAGATGTTACGAACTGACAATAATTTCTCTGCCAGCAGCAATGAATCAAGTCAGCGTTTTCAATAAAGGTTTTGATGAGGAAAACAAAATATTGCCAAGTCAGGGAAAATCATTGAAAAGTTCCAGCGTGAGTAATATTTTGATTATTAAGGGAAAATACCATATTTTTTTAATAATGAAGGTAAAGAATGATTGGAATCTGAAACTGGTGAACCATGATTTTTTAAGAAGGATATTTCTTTTTTAACAGCTGCGGGTAGCTGAATCAATATAATTTCCTTAAGCTTTATAATTTATAATAAGTTTTTTATATTATTTATCAAATTAAACTAATTTTAGCATTGTTAAGATATACAAGTCAGTATTTTTATCGAGTAGTAGAAGATGCAAATTGGTCAAAACATGCATGTCAATTTATTATTAAGTTTAAAACTCAATATTCATTTTCTATCAACTTTGGTGAATTTTATTACTTATATTTTGCTGAGAGTAAAATTTCTAATCAGTGAAAAAAACGGTTTTGTGCACATTTCATCTTTTGGAATAACGGAAATTGTAGAAAACAAATCATAATTGTCACATATTTTTCAAAAAGAGTGTTTCTTGCATAAATATTCATCCAAAGAATACAATTGTAAAAAAAGTAGTGTTCATATACATTCAGTGCTTTTCAATGAAGTAATAAAATCTAAAGAACAAGTGAAAACCGGTTTTAACCGGTTGGGGCCGTTAAGATAAACTCATTTCAAAACTGGTTTTTGAAAATCTGTTATCCCATACGGGAACCGAAACTGATTTTATTGTCGGTTTTAAACACTTGTACTTCCTATACGAGTCACGTCCGCTCTCTCTGTTAGCGGTGGCCTACCCTGAACTTTCTGAATATAAAAAAATCGGTTACTCTTAATTTCAGGACCGACACTAAAATTTAATAACAATTTTCAAATCTTTTGTAATGTAATGTGAAGCATCTCTGACTTGATTCATACCTAATTGCCGTCTTTTTCATCATATCACAAAGTCAATTGTCGAACAGAAGAATCTTCATTACTTCTCCCTTAAAATTTAAATAATTTATGTGAATTAAATGTGAAAAATTTAAACTAAATTTAGTAAAAAAATAGCTTAGTAAAAATTAAAGTAAAAATAGATGTGAGAACAGAAAAAATAGAACCAAGAATCAGGGATAAAGGCCAGTGTTAAGCCCTGCAGCGGACTGTTTTCAATTTCCATCTACACGATACATTGCGTGCTACCTCATCGGCAAATGGTAGCAACATGGATATAAATCGGAAGACTTCATGCTAACACCATGATCGATGCTCGTATTTCCATGAATCCAACGGAAATTCTCTCCTTTGGGTTCCAAATAATTTATCATAAATTGTATTTCAATCCGTAAGGCTCTGATGTGGCTTTCAATTTCATTTTATCCGTCGAAGCAAATCTGTTATGGAAAAAAAATGCAGGTAGAGCGATTACAGCCTTATAGAGTAATATCATAAAGTACGTAAATTCTCCTCTGAGACCAATATTCTCGTATCCAGTGGGTTGAAGACGAAGAGAACATTGCTTTAAAAGCATCCTAGACGCAGTAACCATCCTTTCACCGTTCATTTGACTGCCAGACTCAAGAGGCTCACCGAACGAGGTGAAAATTTTATCATCTCCCGAAATGTATGCCAAGAATGAATGGATTATTTTTTTTTTACTTTTCTGTGGGCTCTGCAAATGAAGACTCCTTTTCTCTGTGGAGAATAAGAGCATCATCGGGTGTGGTATATGTACAGACGCTGGCAAGAATCATTGAGAGAGTGAGAGAAGGGATAGGGATGTGGAAGCGAAGGAGAGAGGTAGGAAAAGATAAAGATGAGGTGAACAGAGTTTGCACGCAAGCCTGGAGAAGGGGGGGATCGGTATTCCAGTCACAGGCATGGGGGATTCGTCGTGGTCCTGGTGGTTTTGGCCCGCAGAACAAAGGACGACTGGAACCCGCCCAAACGAATGAGCGAGAGACAGGGACTTCAGAGCAGGGTAGAGTTAGGGTGGGGGCAATTTGAAAGCTCGCGTTTTTCTAGAAGCAAAGTAAATGTCTAGAAATGGCTCTTTACTTCTTAGATTTTAGTCTGGTAGCTAGCTAATTTGGTTCGCTGTATTATTATTACTAAAAACAGATGATTTTGTTTTGGTTGACTATTAATTTAAAAATTATACTAACAGTTGCGCTGAGATATGGTTTTTTTTTATAAATAATCTACCAATTATATTTTCACCATAAACTAGCCGGAATAGTAGAGGCTCAAAAATACCATAAAGTATTATTTCGTCTAATTTATCTATAAATACAAATTCCCCATATGAATCATCGATATATATTTGTCGTGCGCCATGATTTTTAACGACACAATAATAGAGTTAGAGCCATTTAGTACAATATTTTACCTAACCTTTCTTAAGCATTTAGCAATGTATTTACCAAAAAAACAATTGAAGTGTTAATAATAGATGTATAACGTTAAGAAGTGTAGATAATGATTATTTCTGACTGTCGAATAAAAAATTAACTTCGTAAAATCCATGGTATTTCTTCACGTCATTTTTCATTATTTTTTTCCCACGAACCAGAAGTAGGCAAGTTTCTAGGGAGTATTTTCATTATCTAGTTAAAAGTAATTATATATTCTCTCAAAAAAAATAATTTTTTAGATTAAATTTTGGCCCTCAAACGATGATTTTTTTTAATTTTCGCTTTCAAAGAACTCCGTAATCCCGCTAATAATGGACTAAAAAATAATTTTCAAATGATTTTATTCCTATTACAAAATTAGAATTAGGTTTTCCCAACATATTTAACAAAAAGATTTTTATTTTTCTACTAGTACATTCGGAGTTATTTTTTTAATTAAATTACATTTTTGCACGTAAAAATATATCATACATTTTTTGTTTTTTTTCTAAACAAGTTATGTCATGATATAGGCTTAGATAAAATGTGTCACGCAATTAATTCAGACGATTTATGCATTTTATTTCGCAAACAATGCAGCTTAATTTTTAGCTCCACCTGTTAGTAAAAAGTTAAAATGTCAATAATGAAATCTCGGGATTTGCATCTACCTAATCCCGGGATTTCGCGACCGACATTTTGGACGGGATCTCGAGATTTGGGACTCCGGATTTGCAATCCTTAGCCACCCAACATGGAATTGCATGGGAGGATTTTCTCTCACAGCGTCAAAGCAGCAAGGTGGAGTTCATTTTGTTCAATGTTTATTTCCATCGCCAACTCTGCGTATTTCGGTTCCAAATAAAGGATTGATTTGGGTGGGAAGAATGGGCTTGCCCCTTCAAAACCGTGACGACATTCCTCAGACGAGCTCTTCCCTTACGCTACTCTTCCCATGCGGATTAGCCCGCTGTCAACTTTTTGTCAGGCGGATTTGGTAATTCATATCATACGAAGCTGCCAAAAATTGTTTTATCTGACTATGCTTGCGTATGCTGCTGCGGGTCCTGGTTGTATTTGGGTATAAAAAAATACTAAAATGTATTTAAGGGAATATTTACAGTATGAATGCTGTACTGTGGTACAATATTTTAGGTTCAATAAAGTCAAAGGTAGTCATTTTAGTCTTCATATATTATTATGCATAATCTTTTACATATTTCTACTTAAGGTATGTTAAGTATTCAATTTTCATAAATCTGTTTTTTTCAGTTAGGTAGTTACTTCTTTTCCTGAAAAGGTTCTTCGAAGGTGTCCTTCAAGAATTCCATAGAAAGAGTTTTGGTACCTCTTTTTTAGACGAATAAAATAATATAAAATTTAAAGAGTTGCATTCTCTCATGGATATTCAATTACCGGAGCTACTATTTGGCGCAATGGTGCATAAAGAGGACATTTTTACCTATAGTTCGCCATCTTTTAATGGAATATTTAATACTATTATTTAATAATTCATGAAACCTTAATATGCGGGTGTCATCATTAATATTATTCACAAACTTATCACTGACTTTTAATTTTAACGGAAAAAATGCTTTTGCTTATTCCTGATGGTCTTTCTCGTTTTTTCAAAATCCGTTAGTATTACGTTCACGCCACCCCGACACCTTGGAAGGTACTGTGTGACCTCGATCTCAGACAAAAACGAGTATTGGAACATCCAAAGCTTTCGGAGTGCTCTGAGACCCTCCTTCAAAATAATCTTATCTCCGTCTTCTTCTTCATGTCATTCTGATAGTGTGCCTTCGCCCTCTTCGCGCAGGACCTCTCCTTTAGAAATTGTAATTTTAGAGGTAAACCTCAACCGTTCCACCTGCATGAGTGCGTCTCCGTCCCACATTCCTACGCCTGCTAAGGAACATTATGCACGTCTTGGCCTACTTCTTGCGGAATATTTTTTATTCAGTGCGCCATCATGCCTACAAAAATATCTTTAGCCACCCTCTCTTAGAAACCGTTAAGTTTTGGAAAGTAATGTTTTTTTTCAGGAAACTTAATGCTTTTACATTTAATTTTGAAAGGTACCACTTGTTTTTTTCCTGGACAATTCTTTTTCTTGAAGACATACGAAAACATAAGAAAAGATAAGAAAAAGTCTTATTACGACTCGCGCTCAAAATTTAATTACGTATTTTCTCTGAGCTACTAGTTCGAGTAAATTTTATTAGTTTCGTTTTCTCTCTCTAGATCAAATTGAAATTCAGTATTCGTTTCAGAAATAATTATGAATAATGGTAATGATATTACTCATAAATAATGTTATAGCAGAATCTGTGAACGCCATATGTATTGGTAATGAGAATAGATATTCACTGGCCTTTTTTTTTCGAAAAAACTCTTGCGAAATTAGTATATTAAATTTTCTAGAAAGTGACTTTAATCATACGAATACTTAAAACAATATAGTTTTATAGGTCAACAAGTATTCATGCAAATACAAAGTCAAAGAGCATAAAAATGCAAGCATTACACTTCAAAGCACAGTAAAACATTACTCAACCAAAGTACACTAAATGTAAAAAAATGTTCAATTGGCAATATGAGAAAAATATTCCCCACCTGAGTACAATGCACTAGATGCTGACCCTGGGTGTATAACCCTTTTGAATTCAACAAAATTAACCCGTCTTGCTGATACTATGAGGTATTAAATAATTTGACGACATATTAGCCATGGATTGTTGTGATTTTGTTATTCTACATTGGTAAACAGAAAAACTATTTTTTTCTCTGTGTTGTAGTCGTGATTTTACACTTCTAGAGAGATTATCCTTAACATATGAGTATGTTGTAATCATACATAATATGTACAGTCAAAATTGTAGATATAACAAGGAGAGGTCTGCAGTGGTCACGTGGTGAAAAGTGGGTAAATATCTTGATAGTAACCTTTTTTGTAGGATAAGGAGCAATTTCAGATTAGGGGAATGACCGAAAATTTCCAGGGCATAATCAAGGTTGCTATTGAAGAGAGCATAGTATATAGATCTCAGATGTTGAAAAGGTATTAAAATACTTAGATTTCTTAAAATGGAAAGAATTTTTTTTATATTTTCTTGCAGGCCTCGGAGGTATTAAGAGCTCTAGATTAGTTTTGAGTCAAGATAAAACCTTAACAGTTTGGCATGATTACCTTCATTTGATGGAATTGTTTTGGCTAAAAATTAATTACAGAGTTTTATTTAGATTTAACACTAAACCATTAACCATAAAACATTCATTACCCAAAGTTAAAGGGTTGTTAGCGAGGTCAGTTTCGGCAGTAGGTCTTGTACATTCATGCATAAAAGATGTATCAACTGCAAACAAAAGGACTTGAAGGATGAGAAACTACACACTTAATTGTTTAATTCAATTTATATATATTTAAAATGCCACAAAACAGCTAGTTTTTCCCTTTAACATTGGATTAAAAGCATTCAATTACAACCTGGATAATTAAGAAATAAGATTCTAATAAGAAACTGATTCGAACCCTTGACGCCTGAATTAATCGTTGCTCCGTCTCCCCTGGTGCCGGCGGAGTAACATATAAGTTATTCATTCTGACTTTCGGGTTAGCCGTAGCAACCCTACCAGACTATCTTTCTTTTCACCGCATTAGTTATAGTATTTTTCTTAATCATGATTTCATTCAAAGAAACCAGATCAATCTTTAAAATATTTTAATAGAACTTTAAATTCTTTTGCTTCCAATACTATTTTTTTAAATCCTATGGAATTCAATTATTAGAGAAAAAACTCAAGTAAATACTTTTGTATGGAAAAAGTACCTTTAGTAGTGGTATACTGACGATCAACCCATAATGCCTAACATATTGTTTTGCTTACAACTTACTACGCTTGCCTATGATTGACTTAAAAGAGACACTAGTAAATATTTCAAGTTCCCAGTTTTTTACAGGCAATCCTCGATATTCAGTCTTCCACCGCCGATATTAGCTCTCTATTCATAAGATTTTCAGTATCACATATGGTTAATTATACCAATCTGCAATTGGATTCTACTCATCCATCCGATTAATAATAAGATCCGCGTTGTCAATGAACTAAAACATTCAAATCGATTCAAGCATCTGACAAGTAACTGGATTGGGATGTAGAGAAAGATGACGTCTGCAATTGGGAAAGAAGTAGGTTCTAATGAGCAGCAGTCTTTAGATCACTGTGCAATTACTCGGGGAGAAGTCTTCAGTCACCTCAGTTTGAGAGCTTCCGCTCTCTTGGGATTCGATTAAAAGCGTGTCATGAGAGCACACAGCGTTTCTTGAGAAAGAGATGGATTTCCAAGGCATTAGAAAAGGGGATGGCGGAAGTCGATGGAACATAGTGTAGTGCTCCTGCGAGATTATCTTTTTCTTTATTCACTTCCGTTGCGTGCATCCTTCCCCGGCCAGCCAATCAGTATATACGCTTTGGAGTAATATCTCTCTTTCCTCTCCCTTGTACACCGGATCACTTAATGTAAATGAAGACGTCAAGTCACCCTGTCGTCCATCCTCGCTTCATCCATCTTATTTCTTTCACTGTTCTCCCTCCAATTTTGCCTCGGAAGAGGAAACGCTGGCGGTCTCAATCTTGCCAAACTATAATGGAGGTAATAGTCAATCAATCATTCACGCTCCTCCTTCCTTCATCCTCCAATCTCCATCCAATTTTCAGAATTAAAACCCGGCTGCTCACAACATACTATTTATTTTAATGCTTAAATGCACATTTATAGAGTGTCACACAATACCAATGAAACGATTTAAATATTTGAAGCTGGTTGGAGTCGTGCATCGAATCATTGCTGCGTCGTCAAGTCGAGAATAAACCCTCAAACTGCCCTTTAACCCTAAAATAACGCGTAGTCTTTAATGCCTATTTGTGAGCACTGCATTACAAACTAAATTGATAGCGTGCGATCTCGTGAATAAAACAATTGACAATTTCCGTCGGTTATAGTTTTATTAATTTTATCTCACCATATGCATAATAATCTTGTCAAATATGCTAACGAATACATTTAGATCCAAATTTAAGATCTCTTGATTACTTCACCTCAAAACGTTCGTTCTTGTCCTCGTGTCCACTCCATGGATCAGAGGTATGAACCGTTGGAAAAGTAGACTAGTGAAGAGTAGAACTAGCTTTCGAAACATGGTACTGGAGGAAAATGCTGACGATTAAATGGACAGATAAAGTGGGCAACAAAGAAGTACGTAAAAGTGGAAAACACGAATTGGAGAACTCAATGACAAAGTAGAACTTGATGAATTGGACACATATTGAGCCACAATGAATTTACTAATAGAAGGGAAGGTCCCGCGAGGAAGACCAAGGGATAGGTATATAGGAATAAAAAATAAGGACGCAATAAATCAGAAAAGTTACCTGGGTGTTTGGGTATTAATGTTAAATAGGGAAGAATGGAAGACTGCAGTCAATCACTTTTAGGGTTGAAAACCCTGACTACCGGTTTAACCATTAAACTATATTCAGTTGCCTTAAAAAATATTCGAGGTTTCGGTCATATTTTTTCAATGCCGCATACATGAAAATAATGGAAATTTAATGACCCTAAGAAATCATTTAGCCTTCCCTCGTACTGGCTGTTTGCTTTGGAATATTACAACTGTTCTTTTTTCAAAGTGTAGCTAAAATTTAATTCAAATATTTATACCCGGTTTGTGATTAACCATTAATTGATCCAATCGCATTAAATGAAGTCTTAAAAGCTTGGGTACTGCAATCGATGGAATTTTTCCTGTTTTACCTCGAGCCAGCGTCGTTTACCATGCAACAAAAGCAGGATTTCGACAAAACTTTTCACTACTAACTGAAAAGGGTTATTCCCATGATTGGCGTTGCGCCACTGAGCATTTCCCAAATATTACTTTTAACAGCTTTATGGTACCTCAATATATTGTTGAAGATCACATTCAAGATAATCTTAGGAAGATATTTACAGGCCGTAAGAATTTTCATTTGTAGGCCTTAAGACTTTCTGTGGTTAAGTGAAGTATAATTACCGTCGAAATATATTGCAATGCCACTATTATAAGGATTGCATTCTAGACCTGACACCGTACTGTCACAATGGTAAAAATTAAGAAAAAACATCTGTTGATGCTGATATCAATCAATGCATGTGCCACTCAGGCTATGAATCTGCCAAGTCCTGCTTGTTTGTTATCGTCTACGTATTTGATTTCACCTATTTACGTATTTGCTACGTACTTGCTTTGCGTCTTATTTGAGATCCCCTCGAATCGTTCACGTTTCGCCTGCGTGCGGCCAAAATCAAAAGTGTTTCGGAAAGATCACCTACCTTGGTGCCTTTCACTATCGATTATTGTCTTCAGAAGTTCTGTGAATCAAAATTCAGAGATGTGGTTTTCGACCAACGGTGGTAAAACCTTTATCTTAATTGTTAAT
>LYUA01001898.1:495-16664 GCA_002093875.1 Calopteryx splendens | reverse complement strand
ACTGGCTACAAGAAAAACTATTCTCTGACAAAATGCACCATCAT
Organism: Calopteryx splendens; assembly: GCA_002093875.1. Classification (NCBI taxonomy): domain Eukaryota; kingdom Metazoa; phylum Arthropoda; class Insecta; order Odonata; family Calopterygidae; genus Calopteryx; species Calopteryx splendens. Next base: position 16,620 of record LYUA01001898.1, on the reverse strand, counting down.
TTGCCACGCAAAAAAAAACCAGCAAAGGCTTGTCAATTTAGTTGCTGCAAATTATTCACCACTGCCAACAAGGGCGAGTGACGAATCATACTAAGGTTTAAAAACGCGTAAAACGTAGTATAATGTAAGACTTTTTCTCCAAATAGGAGAAAATCAGAATTACTACCACAAAAAACTACATAAAATATGAATAACAAACCACATTTTTGAAATAAAAGGTGGATCTTATCACCACCATAAAACAAAAACCAAAGTTTTAGGGGTTTAATGGATTATTAAGTGTACAACAACCTTTAAGAACGTGTTAATAATAATAATATTCTTAAAAGAAATAAAAAAAACAGTAGGTATGCCTATAAGGACATTACGTCCATAAAGAATTGTAGATTTCCACAGTTTGCTATAACTGATTTTTTTATTTCTGTGCTGCTGTTTAGTCGAATATTTCACCACAGGCCTCGTTGGTTACGATCAGTAACAATTTATCACTCGTACCATGTATGTTCAATTACGTCAAATACAAGGTCTCGCTTTTAGCCAGATACTGAATGACTAACATCCCCCAAAGTTATTAAGAAGACATGGTTTGAGCAACAAGGAGCAGATGGCTCCGCTATTTACTCATTCAGTTCATTAATAATGCCTTCGTACGCTCATGTGCACCATCGAGTTCTCTAATCTTGTAGAGACAGCGATAGCATCCCACACTTGATGCCCGCAATCAATCATCCATCCAGCATTAATGTGACGCATGAGATTAGGTCTACTTTCTTATTTATTTTTAATATTTGAAATGATATATTTAATATGGCTGGACAAGATTCTATCCCAACTGGGCAAGATACTATCTCTAAAATAAATTAAAAACCACGCTAACAGAATGTCCTTATCCTCTAACGGTAGATGGTTATTTCTTCTTGTATTAAAAATTTACCATGCGTCTAATATAAACACAGCTATCAACTTCCATAAGGTAACATAAAAAATTATTTTTAATGCAGATTAGGTTATGAATTTATTCAAAGTATAGTTGGTCAAATAATTTATTCGTGATAAAATTACAAGTCATATTTGAAGTGCTTGCAGACTAATCTAATAATTTGATACTTGGCTATTTTATGTTTTTGCCAACTACTAATTTACAGACTGGAAAAAGTGATTCCTGATATTGTGTTAAACGAAAATCTTTACTGTGCATAATCACGTAATGTCTGGAGGGTACATAATTTTATTCACAGACATTTCTTAAGCTACGGCAAGACATTAATGAGCTTCACGTTTTAAGGCGCTCGCTACTCCTCACGGAAGTTTCGCACCTCTTGGGGGTCGTTAATAATAATGCAGGATGTTATGAAAAAAAGAGATAAAACGGCGGTTAGTTTAAGGGACAAAAGAAGCTCCTTTAGATAGAAATAGACGTAAAATGGGAGAGGAAGATGATGACGAGGTGGAGAAGGGGAGAGAGGCAGCATACATTTTTCTACATTTTTTTGGACCAGGAGAAAAGGGTGAAATTGGAGGGTGAAGAGGGGGGTTAAATTAAGTGAGAAGTTGGGGAAAGGAAGGGGGTTGAGGGCGGGGAGGGGGATGAGGAGGAGGGGAGCGGTGGAAGGAGACGAGATCGGCGACGACGAGGGAGCTTTGGGAGGAATATAATGCATGTGATTAGGACTGGAAGTGTTGGAAGTCGGGGTAGAATTTGGGAAAGGGAGGTCGAAAGGGGAAGGAGGGTCGGGGTAACGCCTGGGGGAGGGGGTGGTGGGAAGGAATGGAGAGAGAGGGTGAAGAAGGGAGAGCGGGGCGCGCAAAGGTTGGGGGGAGGGGGTGGGAATGGCGACGGTAAAAGGGGTGAGAGTTAAGAGAGTAAGTGTGGCAGTTTCGGCGGAGAGGAGGGTGGTTGGTTTGCGACAGGAGGGAAGGGGAAGTTGAGGGGCTTCGGGAATGAAATTGGTAGTGGATGGGAATAGGTTACCTCGGTGGGGGGGGGAGAGGAAGGTGGGTGGGTTAAGAAAGTTGGAGAGCCTTGTGGGTGAGTGCGAGGACAACCGCAGGAAAAGAGAGAGAGATAGATAGTGATCTTGAGGTTCTTTAAGGCCTGAAAAATTCTGCAGACATTCGGTGGAACAATGCGCGCATGAGTGTGTGTAAAAATATTAAGGTCTTGAGCGAGGAATATCCGGACGTTGGAGGAAGGTGTGCGGGTGGATTAAAGGATGACTTCTTTATTCAGGACGGATTAAAGGAGCGGAAATGGAACCGAGAGTTTCGGAGGGAGAGTCGGGGTAGTCGTGGAGGTGTGTCTCGTAGAAGGGTTGGAAAGGTGGGGCACTTTTAAGCTAAAAGGATTGGCAGGGCTAAACGGAGCCGAGACGCGCTTTGCATGAATAAGCAGGGCGGGGAGGTAATGAGTCCGCGAGTCCCAAACCGCGCGAGACCTCCGAAGAGAGTGAGCGTGCAGCTGAGCTACTACGCCTCGACACCGAGGTGTTCCTCTCGCCCAAGTGCCATCATCTCCGTCCGCAAGATACTCTACGGTGCATCTGGTTGAGAAACGCCCCTCTATTCACTCTTAAAGTCCCGTGAACTCTTTGTTTTAGAGAGTTTCCCCTGCAAAGGCTCCGACTTTTATGCATGTCCTGGCTATGACACTTTTAAATCGGCTTTCCTGAATTGAAAAAAAATCACTATTATTAAGAAGTAAGCATAGTCTGAAGTTCAATTAAAGGAAAAAAATATCTATTCCTTTCCAAATAGTTCCATTGACATCAAGGATATTTTATTTTGAACTGACTGAATATATAGATAAAAAAGCAGGTGCCTGCTTAAAAAAGGAATTGAGGATTTTTAATCTAAATAATACAAAGCTTTGCACTATCAGTAACTATTAATATCCATATATATGGATTAAATATTGTATAGATTCTTGATTTCAGTCCAATATTCAATTATTTTAAATTAAGCTAATTCGTATGTACCTGTAAGTATATGTTTCCTAGTTGTAGTACAGAGTTACCGTGTCAAAATCTGATTTGGCAGTGATCGAAGCGGTTTAATCAAATAAAAGGGATTTGGTAGCGATTGCAGCCCGTTTATAAGGCACTGATAATTAAGAAAGTAATGCTGTGGCTTAAGCCTTAAGTACACATGGGCGAACTCATTTCAATTCTTGAAAATTTTGTCTTTACAACGAAGATTTTCTTACCAACTACAGTAGTCCAAGGTTACTGGTAGGTGCATGGTTAATACATTTCGAGACGAAGTTTCTAAAATTTCCTTGTGTCCAAATGTTTCCTTAAAATTAAGATTTATGTAAATTTTATTTCCTTCATCATGGATAATTGAGAATTAAGTATCTTCACCATCAAAGTGTGTAAAGAATAGTGTACCTTTTTTCACATTAGAGTTAAAATTAATGTTGGGTGATATTTGTAATAGATATAATTTTTGTTACAGCCATAAAAATATTACTCTACTTACTGGTTTTTATATTAATGACAAATTACAGACTTTATTTAGTCGTTATTCAAAAGAGAGTGACTATTTTATCTCTGAGAGTGAGACTAGTTACTATTCATTTTTTACTAAAGTACATTACGGTAAATTTGGCCCTAAGATATTGTTTTCACAAAGTTAATAGCGAACAAATCTCATTTTCCTTCCTTGAAAATATATTTATAATCGTATTTCAAAGATTTGCTACCGCTTGAAAGTTACAACACCTGCATCTATTTCCTAAAATTTATGATAAATTTGTAATCAAATGTCCTCGTCACTCGTCACCTCGTCAAAAATATTAGATTTTGAATCGTGTATGATATCCATGCGTCGGATAAGTTTTTCATGACGAAAGCCTTCTTATTTCGACGCTTTTTGCGAAATGTAGTGGACAAGATTTGGAAACGGACGATTGCAAGAAAGCTATTGTGCAACATATATAATAATTGAGTTGAATAAAAAATGAATGTTTGAAAGCATATTCTACTTTTTCGGACCAAGTAAATTAAGCGCAGGATCGTTAAAAAAATCCCAAACCTCTACTCTAAGTCTCTTGGGGATTTTTTCCTTTTCCAGCATGAACAACAGTGATCTTCTTTTCTCGATCCGGCTATAAGTTGCTTGGCTTTCCATTTCCTTGAACTGAACCTCTGCGACTGAAGTAAGAGACTCTCGTGGAAGGGGTGGGGCGGAGGGGGGGGGGGCGCGTTGTCCCGCTGCTTTTATTCTTCCTCCGCCCCCGTGTTCCCCGGGATGTTGCGTCGTGCCCCTGCGCTTGTGCGAGTGTGTTCCAGGGTGGACGGGAAATCCTGGTGTTCGGCCTGGGAGGAGAGAAGAGGGCGGATTTGGGATATATGAAAGTTTGGGCGCCTTCCAAGCGTGGAGTGATTTAGATGTATGTGTTCCTTTGGAGAATAGGGCGTGTCTGGAAGGAGATAAACCCACTCGCTTCTTCCACCCCACTCAACCTTTCCGAAAAGAATGCTTTCTCTCCTTTTGCGTTACTTGGAAACCCGGATGTGCCTTTGGAGGCATACAGAAAACAAAAGTTTATCAGAGAATTTTGTTCCAAATGGCTGACCGAATTCACACTGACCTCCTGTTGGCTTATTTTATTTTTTCTGATATGTTTATTGCATATTCTCCAGTTTAACATGTTTTTGTTTGCAATAGTAAAAAAAATCGGGCCAAGAAAATTTGTACTATCATATACGCAAATTGGGATCACATGTTTATCAATACGATATGAAGCATTTTACGTCTGGCTTAAAACATTGTTTTCTAAAACTTAGTGACAGTGAAACAGGGTTTGTAAGACAGGTTGCATTCAATAGTACCAGTATAAAATTCACAGCAAATTTTATAATAACTAGTCCCGCTCCAAAAATTTGATGAAACCTGATAATTTTCAACAATGTAATTTTAAAGGTATATTTTAAAAAAATGGAATCATAGGACCTCAGAAGTAGAAGGTAATTTCTTTCCACGCATGGAAAATTTGACTGCAGTGGGTGGAGAAATCCCGATAGAAATATCTTCGTTTACATTTATATCTAGTTATTGAAGAGAAAAAATTTAACTTTATGTAGCCTAAAAGCGAATGACGATAAAAGAGAAAATGATAAAGAACGTGCACTAAGAAGAAGGCTATCAAAGACAAATTTGCACTGCAGGCAGCCCTAAGAAAAAGAAAAAAAATCGTCTCTAAATTATTTGAAAATCTCTACTCAGTAACCTAACTGGATCCCGAATTTTATATTTTGACAACATTATGGCTTCCACCTAATGAATCAATTTCGTAACAATGAAAGAGAATGTGTGGCTAAAATTAAATTGAATTTACTATGTCATAAACTGGCACTGGCTTACAATTAAAATGTTTTACCTTTGTTTAGGGCTTACAAACGTCGACAAGAAAATCTTATTGTTATTGGCATCAAACTTTTTCTCTACATGATATATCACGTCAGGTGAAAAAAAGGTTTTCAGAGAATTATTCAAAGACATGAACTACACTCTCCAGTAGAAAAAACGCGACGTAAATTTTTTCCGTTGTTTATTTACTGAGATTCTAAAAAGGTCTGCGTTCCCGTATTCCAAGCACTTGAAAAAAAATCCAACAATCCGCAAAAAAAATACCCGGTCTCTTCCAGAAAATATATATTCGAATTCCTTGTGAAACTCTCTCGGGAGAAAAGGACAGGAGAGAAAAAAAAGAATAACGTCCCAATCTTTCTTGTATCTTTTTTCTGTAAGTTGGCTTTCTCCCTCTCGCCTCGCCATTCTTTCAGCCCTTCACTTCTTCCTGTCATTTTTTCTTCCCCCACGTGATACAGGAAGACACGGACTCTGAGAGGTAGGAGGAAGAGGGGAAGAAGGGGGATCCCTTTTGGAGGAGGGATAGAGATGGAAAAGGAGAGGTAGTGGTCGAGGGTGAGATAAAATAGGAGATTGGTGGAGTGACGGAGATGGAGTTTGTGTGTTTATATTTTTTCCCCCGGTTCAAAAACTCGTGTTTCCCTCCCTTTTCCACTGTTCTACCTCTCACCCCATCCCTCTACCACTTCTTCCCCTTTTATTCTGCCCCTGAAACCCCTCTCTCCCCTCTGACGGTTGAGTCGTTGAAAACTCCTTGGAGAGCCGTTAGCGGCGAAGATTTGCCATTGCTACCGGTTCTTCCAGGAAAGGGGCGAAGGTGGGAGGGAGAGAAAGAGGAGAGGGTGGATAAGAAGGGGAGAGGGAGAGCGAGAAGAAATAGGAAAAGGAGGTGGGAAAATGGTAAGGGAGAAGGTTTTAGATATATAAGGAAATAGGTGGGAGGGGTCGGGTGCAAGTAAAGACCTTTGCGGAATCACCTCATATCTCTCACTCCCTCTCCTTATCTCCTCCTTTCTTTCTATCTTCTTGTCTGTTCGTCCTTTATCCCTTTGGGGGGAAACGGTGACATTCGGTTAGAGAAGGGTTGGCTGAGTGGTGTAAAAGGTAACGGGAAGGAAGGAAACAAGCAAAGGAATGCTTCAAGATCCCCAAGATCCGTAGTGTATTCTGTCAGAAATAAAGCAGAAGAAAATGGCATTCAGAATAGCTGATTACGAAAAGGAGGGTCGAGGGATATGATCCCAATTCATTTCATGTGATAAATTTGTATATATTTTTGGCTAAATTTGAAAATTCTCACGAGAAAAACTATAGCTGGCATGGTATAGACCAATTGGTATAAAATAAAGTGAATTAATGATAATTGTAACTTCGTATAATATATATTTTCATAATTGTTTGACGGTTGACTCACAGATTAGTAGATATTTTTCGTATTAATATTATGAAAAAATAAAAATACTAGGTACTGACCAAAATTTCTAGAGGAAGACAATGAAAGGGAAAACTTTTCATGAATGAACTAATGCCGAAAAATGAAAAAAATTAAATATTTGAGCAAAGCTGTCAAAGTAATTTTATTCAAAAATAATATCTTCTCGGAGTAATCGTTACTTTCGGAAATAAATTTTTTTCCGTACCCTTCCATAATGCTACGAGAATTTGGAAATCCCTATCATTTACTCCTGCTACTATTCTGTCATTTTTGTCTCATGTGAGATTCTCAACTTTGTTGGACCACTTTCTCCATTTTAGACGCATCTTCAATGCCAAAATTAAATATGCTTAGTTATCTTCCTCTTTCAAACTATCCGACCCCTTTCCCTTCGAAAAAATCCCCTCCATTTCCCTTTATCCTTCACATGACTTGATGGAACAATTACCTTTCGCATTCTACCATTCCAGTGCTTTTCACCTGCTCCCAACTCCTAGAAAATCTCTTTTTACTGCACCCACCTTTTGTGTAGAGCAGTCTGCCTGAGAGCATTGTCTGATAGCAGCTTGTCCTTTTTCCTAACCCATCCGTCCATTTAATTTTCTGCCGTCAAGTACATCCGTTGTCAAACATTGCATAAATACTCAAAATGACCCACATTTATGTGAACGCTCCTATTTTTTTGATTTGTGCTTCCTACTTCGCTACTTTCAATGAATTTCACTATATCGTCATCTTTAGTAATTAAATAATATATCTACCTACAGCTGTAGCTCTCATCATACCACAGTAGTTATTTCTACGTTTAAGATAGCATTATCTAGGGTAGCATTGATCTAATTTCTTCAGCTGATTTGTATTCTGAAATTGGTATGCATCCTCTTTCCAATGCTACCATTCGCCCACACAGAAACTTCGTAGTAGCATAACAACGTATTTTGCAACGATGTGCTCACTTCATTTGGTGTCTCGTAATGTAACGTTATCTAGTAATTCACTTTGGTAGTAATATCCATTATATAAAACATATTCACCCCTATCGTTGATAAATCTTCATCCAGAAAGACTGAAGCAATACTGAGCATTGTATTTTACTTCTTGAATCATAGACTAAAAGCACACTAGGGTTGCGGTTGGTCTAGACGAATTACAGTGAATTATCAATTGATTATTCTTGAAAATACTTTGATACATTGATTAATAATTTTACTTTGGGTCGTGGAAACATAAATAGAAGTTTCAGATAGGTAAGTTAATAGGGTATACAGAAAAGACACTAAAGATCAGTATGCTTTTCATCAGTAATTTTTGTGCTAGGGATTACCAATTTTAACGGATAGGACTATTTTCACTCATTTCTTCACATTCTTAAATTATAGGATGTTTTTAAACTTGTAAATATATACTTTATTAAAGTAGAACGAAAAATGCAAGCTCTTTACTTTTGGTTGGATGCAACGGGTTCTGACACTTGGATAACATGGTTCGCTAAGTCACCAGGGTGAGCACAAGAAGTATTGAGATAAAATGATGGAGTGTATGCCAGCCAAGAAATGAGGAAGGTAGACGATATCACCTTGCCGAGGAAGGTAATTTTTGAGGAGAACTGAAAGAAACACCATAACATATTATTGGCATAAGTAAGTGGAAGTGATGACACACAGATAAGATCAAATGATCGTTCGTCCAAGTAGCAGTTCAATGCGTAGATTGGCTGAAAAAGAATAACAAATAGTCTTTCAGTGTATATAACTACGCTTCATGCACTTTTATTCCTAAATTCCTTATCAACCATGATTTATATCGACGATTTCGTCCAATTCTTATAATTTAATGAAATTCAAATCAAGTCGATTTGTCAATATTAAGTTAAGTGAGTACCAACGTAAAATCTCTTAAATAGCTACCTCATTTCATCCCCTTACACTATACTTAAGCCCTATCGGGAGCATTTTTGGCTGTGATTTCACATACATATTCCAATTTAATCGTCCTCCTTCCTCCAGTACGCGCTTCTTTTATTCCATGGTTTATAAAACTTAAGGGAGCAATACAAGATGAAAGTAGAATACGTTTGCCCGGGGTAGCGCCCATTTCATTTTTCGAAAGGAGATGCACATGAAAGAAAGTATTAAAGACTTATATTATTTTCAGTGATGAGAATGAGACACGGCAGACAAAAGGTCCAGAGGACGGTAGGACCTCGTGAATTTAGATCACAAGGAACCTTTCATTTTTGCAAGAAGCATCGACGAACCGTCTCAGCGCAGGAAATATCAGCATGGACTTTTCTCGGCGGGAGTGATATTACACTTGGACCCGCAATAAATTCCCATTGTATAAAATCAGCGTTCTTTTTAATGTTTTTTGTTATGTTTGAAATCATATTCAACAGATTTGCTTTATTTCAAAATATTTCTTTTATTCTAGCTTTCGGCATTTATAAATTTTCCGTAAAATACGTCCTAAATGAAGGTATCTCTTCATTTGACACTGAAGCCAGTATGGAGTTCGAGGAGTAAATATTATTTATAAATAGTTGTTATAACTTATACGGTAGATTTTATTGTGTATCTGGCTTTGATATCTTATGTTTTCAAAAATGTTTTACTAATTTCTTTTTTTTTTACTTTATTATCCTTCGAGAGGAGTGCTAACAAATTGGTAAATCATGGAATGAAACAAACAATATTTGTTAAATATTAAAATACTACACTTTTGTTTAATTTTGAAATCGTTAAGTCATGAAGTCTGAGGGATCGGTTGGCCCATTTTCCGTGAGTAAACATGATATGACAATGGAAAGAAGTGAAATCAAAGAATCTGTAGAGACCTGGCCAGACACAATAATTATCACCAGCAAATCGATAGCAACGGAACACTGTTTTCCTCAGTGGGTAAAGAGTTGAGAAAGATTCATTTTTAATTTTTCTCATCCACGCATCGTCCGGCAGAGTTTATATTCATTGATTTCATTCAAAATAATCCCAATTCAGCCACTATTGTCTGGAACCCTCCATAAATTGGCGCAGTAAATTAGATAAGCCGTGCCATGTGTGGGTTTCTTGACTAGATGTCAAAATATTAATTAGTTTTCAAGGTGTGTGCTGAAGTGCACAGCTATCAGCGAATTTAGTGCAGTCCGCTGCCTTGGAGGCGGTACAGTTGGTGATCTCGTATTTAGAATCCTGGTTTTATGCACAAGAACGTTCTGTGGCTCCAAGTAGAGTATACATTCGGACTCGAACCGACATGGGCCTTTGCCAGAGTGCATTACGCCAAGACGGCCGCAAAGGTGTCCCATTTCCCGCTCCGTTGGAGAAAGAGAAAAAATAACGAAAGAAATTTAATCTCACTGTGGATAGTAGCGAAATCGCTTCCATTTAATCAGGTCCAGGTGTAACCGAAAACTTGCGCTTTGAGGATTATAATGTTGACTCTTTCGTTATACTTCGCACCATAAGTATTGGAAGTATAGTATATTGTTTAAAAGTTTTATAAATGTAGGTCACTGTGCCCTCACTCACGCGTGTTTCTTCACAGAAGGAAAGCTTCAACCGCATTGCGAGGTTTGCGATTCTCCCTTGACTTTTTGCCACCTCCTGATATAATGTGATAAATACAGGGGTGAGCGTGAGGCATTAAACATTAGAGGAGAGCTAAAATATAGTCTAAGAGATTACGTCGAAGCTGTTTCAACAGTAATTTCCTTTTGGAAACACCGGCCTCTTTTAGTTGGTAAAAGAATATTTACTGTGAGCATGGTTGCGGAACACTATAGAGGTTGATATTACTTGAATAATTAGGGCAAGTAAACACTTGGATACCTTTTTCCTCACTATAGTAATTTATTTTAATACTGATTCAGTGCGGTGCAAATAACCTCTGCAGTCGAGGCACCCAAACATTTTTCATTCTACTATAAACCCTATTTAAGTTTTTGAAAGTCATTTAAAGCGAGAAAAGTAAAAATTGATTTAATAACGTTGCATAAAAAGTACTTTTATACTTTTAAAAATAAATACTACGAATATCAAGTTATTCAAGTCTGCCTTTGATAGCTAAATGCTATTATTCGAGTATACTTTCTATCACTATATTTGAAACATTGAACCGAAAAAGGAATTCGGTGGTGCATTACATGAAATTATGGGAATTGAATGGATTCTGTTTTATCAATTACTGGATAAATTTATTTCTCAAGACTGAATATTTTTAAACGGGTGATACTAAAGTACAATATTTCATTTTTTATTGCTTGTGAGAAAGAGAGTTGTAGAGAGGTTAATTAAATTACATAGAGTGTCACTTATTTATTTTTTGTACTCTATTTATCAGAAGCTATTTATTTATTATTTAGCTTCCATATGAAGCAATAATATTTTTAATTGAATTTTCAAAATCTCCACTCATTTTCATCACGAGAACACTTCCCTTCACGATGGTCTAAATAAATTTCCCTGGCAAACATACGGGTAGGATTTTCCAGGCTCCCGACCATAGGCATACGTAACTCCTTCCACCCTGTGAATGGAGTAAATCAGGGCGAGAGGGGGGGGAGACGGAGAGGGAATCAGGCCCTCCTCCTTATTCCCATCTCATACTTTCAAAAAGGCAAAAACTTATATACATCGCTGGACGAAAGAAATAGACTCCTTCCGCCTCCACCGTTCCTGGGGGCAGTATCGCGGGAAAGCCAATGAAGAAGTTTCATCTTACACCCACCCGTCCACGCCCTTTCTTTCCTTTCGGTGGTCTCCTATGATCCTAGCAGCCAGGGCCCCTGGGCGCGGTGGTGGTGAATTCGATATTGGGACGGATTTCTGAACTTCCCTTATTGGCCGGACGGGTGGGGCTCAGGCCCCAATTCATTTACACAACAGAGAGAGAGAGAGAGAGCGAGTGAGGAGGTAGTGAAGGGAAGTGGACGGGAGCGAACGAGCAGACTTGGGAGAGGAGGAGGGGGAACGGGGAGGAAGTGCTTTTGGGGGAGGACGAGGGCGAGGCGGAGCGAAGGAAAGGAGATGGATTGCCCAGGAAGAGGTGGGCAGGGTCGATGAATCGCTGGAGGAAGACCCCATAGCAACGGACTTAGGTATTGGGGCCGTAGATCTCCCGTGGAAACCCACACCTTACCTATCCCTCTTCCTCTCTATTTAATTTTTCTTTCCCTTTCTCTCCCGTCCTATTCTGCGGAGTCAGTGCCCCCTAGCTGCTATCGGACCTCGATCCCATTCTCTCCCGTCTTCCTCAATTACCCCACCCCCACTGCTTCTCATTCGTCTTCCTCCCCTTTTTTCAATCTATTTCTTAGTTTCCTAATTTTTCGTACTCTTCCCGTTTACTTCCAAGTGGTGCTTCTATCCGTGGCCTACCTATTTTTGAATTAAGAAGGTTGGCCAACTCACCTGTTTTACTCCCTCTCGTAATCTTTAGAATTAAGTCATCCACGTTTTTCGGTATTTTAATTTTCTTTTGCACGCTGAAAATATTATTACAGTTTTTTTGTTTTGGGAAAAATATCGCAGGAAGTAGGATCGTGCGGACACAAATCTTCAGTGGCAATGCGACCTCTCTGACTTAATATTAAATCATCCCATCATCTTTCCGGTCCACAGACACATCTGAGATGCACACCCGGAACGCTAAAGAAAAATTTAAAAAAATGTGTCATTGCGTGCGATGGCATGAACCGTGATTTTGAAACCGAAAGTATTTCCCTGCTGAATATATTTTTTTTAATTTTTCCGTTTTTTGGTCTAAAAGGTCATGACCATCCGGATGGTCAACAGACTAAAATATGAAATGCAAATATGATTTCATGCTTTTAGATTGGGAATCGATGACATTTGTTGATAATGGTAATAAAATATGCTGATTTTTTTTAATCCTCTCATGCACGTATTTTAGAGAATAATAAATATCCAATCTCCATCTTTTCTCGGTTCCGTGCTTCGCAAGAAAATTATAATCCTAATGCATGAGTAATAATCCACTGAAAATCTTATTGTCTCGAATCACCTTATAGAAAAGTTAGTGGAGTCATATACAGCGTTTGCGTAACAATGGGAACACTTAGGTAATTTTTTACCAGCGCGCTTCATTCTTTTCCGTCTTTTCCGCGCGCCACTTTTCACCGTAACTGCACCCAATTGAGATTATTCGCTCTTCGGATTACTACGGGTTTTTTTTCTGATACCTTGCCTTCCTTTCGTCTTATCAATCAATCTGCTGGTTCCCATTATCTTTTTCCCCGTCCTCATTTTCTCCTTTTGGAGATGCTCCGAGAGCGCACCAATCTTCTCCCCACACGCTCTGTCTCTTTATCTCTCTCTCTCTCTCACTATTTCCCATTCGCCTTGCTCGCTTCTTCATTCATTGGCACTTGATCAATAGACGCCATTGGAATTGCCGCCAGAAGCTCTCCTGATGAGCTCTTCTTCTCTCTCGTCCTTGTCTCTTTTCCCCTCACTCGCTCCAATCCCTCAGTGTTTTTTTCAGTCATCCCATACACTCTTCCCTCTCTGCATTGTTCTGATCTCCATGTCTCGTCTTCGGCTGATTTTCTGGAACCCCATTCATGCGGAAACCACACTGCATGCAGATCTCGTGATTATTTCAGATATGTTGGATTTTTTTTCCAATTTTCCCTCCGTTTTCCCCTGTTTTGAACTGCAAGTTCGTCGCTGATAGTCTGTACTTCTGCCAGTTTAAACAACGCCGTTTCTTTTGCCAAAAGAATCAGATTATAAATTTCATGTGTATGTTTAGGTTCCAGATTATAATTCTAAATAGAATAGGTGTGACATGTTTCAGTGTAATGGGAGGATAACATTTTTTATGATGAAAGAACCACGCTAATGCGTCTATCTCTCCCTCATCTTATTTTTAATATTATCCAGAATATTTCGTTTCGTTATTGCATGTGAAACAACCTTTTTCTGGATATTCTATCACGCATCTTATATTTTTTCCATTTAAATTTTGCTTGTGAGAAGAAAATGTGCCTGCATTAATAATATTTAAAGTTAACCTCACACCTTCACCAGTTGACTCTATTTGTTTTCGGCATTTTTGAATGATGGCCCTAATTACTGAACGTGCATAAAACTGGTGTGGGAAACAGAGTTTTGTCTCTTTGGGCCCCAGCATCGTTTCCCTCCAGCATAACTGCATGCTTGCTCGAGTCTAAGGGCGAACTGAACCCCTGAATTCGTTATTGCAGTTGTCCTTGTTAGTTTCTCATCCATGCCGAAATCACACTCTCGTCAACGGCGTTGTTCAAAGCCCCCATATTCTAGGTCCCCCATGTCTTTCCGTCCTCCGCTCTTACAAGTCAACGCTGCCCCCGTCTTTCTCCCGCTGTCACACTCCCTCTCGCCGGCTAAACCCGGGAGTCAATCCCTTCCTCCCTCTCTTTCCTTTTCACACCCTCGTAGTCCCGCAGATGACGGTCGGGAGTTGGGTGTGACTACATCCGGTTCTCCTGATTGCCGATTCAGAGGCGAGCCGAAACGCCGCTTCAATATGTTGCCTCTCTCTCTCTCTCGTTCATTCCCCAGCCCTCTCCCCCTCTTTCGCCGAATCCTATCCCACTTCTCCCTTCGCCGCTTCTTTGAAAGGCACGTGTCGCATGTGGGTGGGCCCTATCTCCGTCGGCCGCTCCGCCGTGGTTTATGAGGATGGGCAGCGGTGGAGAGAAATGCAAAGGGGTGGAGGAAAAGTCTAGTTTAAAAGGAAAAATAAAAATGAAATTGGCGCACACAAGAAGAGGGCAGTGGATGCGGACGGAAAGATAAGCGAGATAGGGAGAAAGACAAATGGGAGAGGCGCTGGAATAGAGCCCTGAGAGAATCGTATCCCAATTCGCAATTCCCATTTCGCCCCTGCGGCACGACACACCTTGATGAATCGAATCTATCTGTTTTGTCCATTTTTCTCTTTCTTTCTTTTCTATTCCCTGGATTCAGTTCATCTTACCTTCATCCAAAGGTTTGCGCGTTTATAAGGGAGACTGATGTTTCCGTCTGATATTATTTCCCCTGCTCATTTTTTGTCCCATTCCATCAGATTCAATGCAAAATTATAGTAAATATGAAGATGAATTTATTCTGTTTGTTCCAGTTTTTTAATGGAGAGGCAGGGAAATCTGCTGTCTCTGATATCTAAAATTTCTTATTAGTTGCGTTCCCATGAATATTTTTTTTAATATTCCGTCACCAGTGCTCTTGAATACATGGTAGGATAGGTTCCTTCCCATTTACACACATTACACGCATATTTGGCTTCACTTCAGGCTTCGAGGTGATTAACGAAATGTTCTCTAGACGAGTTTCTCTACGTTACTATCAAAAATGTAATTCTACTTAATCGCCGAGCTATCTAAATCCCAACCATTTAAGGTCTCTAGCGAATTGAAACTACTCTTCAAAATCTAATTCGTTATTTCTCCTCCACAATCATCAAATATTCAACTGAATAGAGGATAGAATTAGAGGATCAGTTAGCGTTTCTATTCTAGCTTGGGACGTTTTTTTTTCTTGTTCCCCGGCGATTACGACTTAACAATCGCTCAAATTTGAGTCAAAAAATGGACGAAAGCGATTTTGGGCGGACTCAAAAAATCACTTGGCTCACTTCCATTTCATTGATTACCTATCCCGCACTTTTTTTTCTCGTGCAAACTTCTTATCTACTCAAATCTCTTATCCAATTCACCATTTTTTTTTTCAATTCCTCTCTCCTCAGACGTACTTACACATCGCCATCCAATCCATCGCCATCGCCGTCTCTGAGGGACCAATTTACCTCAATAGACATGAACCTACTTGTAACGGTCCGACCACCCATCCAACCCTCTCTTATTCCCCCCATTCCCTACAAAATGTTATGCCCCTGTTATTACCGTCTCCCTGCCCCAACCCGCAGCACCATGTGCTTCCATGTCTCTCAACCGCTTCATAAGCAATAAATTTATCTCCTCATAGATTTCGCTGCGTTCATTACTCGCTATAACCACACCCATATCTCAAGATTGATTTTACACCGATGTTGCGATAGACATTTTACGCCTCAATTCTTACACTAAATTATAATTACGTATACGCGTGCCCCATATCCTGCAAACCGCCACTTCTACGTGGAGCAGGGGATGAGACAAGTTTTTAATTTTGTAATTGGAGCGGAAATACACTTTGTGAATCTGAAATAAATTTGTAATCATGTGAGTCTTAAGTACGACGCATCATCTCATCTTCAGCGAGGTTACCCGTGACCCCGTGTGATTTGAATGCCGGTGTATTTTTTTGTGCATCATT
>LYUA01001896.1:153380-167275 GCA_002093875.1 Calopteryx splendens | reverse complement strand
GCTGCAAAGGTCCTGTCTTTAAATATTTCCAATATTTCTGTTATTAAGTGTATGGCATGATTGGTCAATATTTTTATGCTTCTCTGGTATTATTTTGTTCTAATGGAATAAAAAATAATCGTGACGAATATCTCACATGTATTAAAGAAAAAGATAATACTGATTATTTCCCCCGTAGGGTGTGGTAGTCCAGAGGGTAGAGCGGTGAGCTCCTAACCTGAATTTCCGCGTACCTTGTCATCCAGGGAAATCACAGGGGGCACAGCGAAATATTAACTGATGTGTGAACTTTATGCGCCGTTTGGCTTAGTACTCGGTGAGCTCTACCCTCACCTTCCAAACCGACCTTCGGGTTGAGTACTGTGGTTTTGGTCTTCCCCGTGTTACACTTCAACATCAGATCTTAAGCGAATGGAGTAATATTTTTATTTGCGTTTCATATGTCTTTATGTTTCACTGTAACCGATTCAATTTTTGCAATAAAAAATGTCTCTTTCGCTAGTTTTCTTTTGAATGCTAGTACATGTTGCAAGTCTCCCGTCTTAACTTTATTTGCAATAGGTAAATCCTATAATAAACTTAAGGATGTTCACTTACAATTTTTTTGTGTACTGAATCCTTATTTTGTTCTTGAAAAGTATTGGTATGATATTTTACCTGGCAATAATGATGTGTAACCTGTGCTGCTTTAAATCTTTATGGAGTAGCTCTGTAAAAATTCATTCCAATCTTCATCACTCTTAGTAATTAATGGATGCAAGAGGAATCTTATTCGTGCTTTGCATTGACTTCTAAGGATTAGCTTCGGCAACATGCCATATTGAATCGGGCCGGATTCTCAGGCTGGCGTGCGAAATTTCCCAATTAAGAGATTAAATCGACCGTCAGAATACAAAGTTTGCCGAGAGTAGTTTATTTTGAAGGGGCGTGTGTTTAATACTGTTCCTAAGTCTACCGTCACCTCCTGAATTATGCTTCTATGCTAAACATGGAAGTTTCATTTAATGGAGTTCACACTCCACACTAGGCCAACTTGGAAAGTTACTTTGTGTACAATAGCTCAGATGTTAAGTTGTGCAATAATTCCCTACCAGATAAATTCTTGTATTTTAAAGGGATTAGTTGTTAGTGGTGTGCAGAGTTAGAATACAATTATTAAAAAAAAACAGAATATCATTCATTTGCAGAATATATAAATTTGAAGTGGGAAATATATCTACAGAAGGCATAAGTAGCGAGTTGAATCTCTGTGATGGTATAGTACACAAAGGTAGCGCATTATTAAGCCGATTCATATTATTAATACATGTAGGAACCCCGTGGTTATCTGACTGCAACCCCGTATTCATCTGTCGTCATTGATCTCTAAAAGTAAATGTAATGTGATTCTTTCTTACTATCGTAAATATTGATGGCCGCAGTTAGAATTATATCCATTTTTCTACTTCATGTGTAAAGTTAATTGTAAACGATTAATCAGTTATTTAATAATTTTATGTAGACATCATCGAAATGTAACATTATATTTTATCATGCAATGAATTAGGGTAATGAGGAGTAATGAAATGAATGCCAATATTTTTTAAGAAATGACAACGCTTGAATTATTTTAAAATTTAATGGGTCTGTATATAATCACTACTTGCTATGGCTACTTCCCGGCACCTACTATAAAATCGTGAGGGTTGTTATGCATTCCCTTGTTTAGTCCTGGACTTAAATTTTATTACTTTGGAAGGTGCACGAACTTCGTTTTTCTGTTTAGATTCAAATTTCCTTGGCCCGTATTGGTTTTCTGAAAATTGTATTGCTCTATAAAGAATAATATTTTTTATGAGTTATGCAGTGATTTAAGTATCTGGAGAGAAAAATTCGGTTGATCATAATAAAATACAGATCTGTGATATTCAACGTGTTCCAATCTTGCAAGCATCTTATTCTAAATGTTTGGTTCTTTCGCGGTTTTTCATCCGCTTCTGGGATTACAGTAATCTATTCCTTCAAGATGTACATGTATCTTCATGGTACCTTGCAAGCACCATTGGATTGCATGCCGGCGGATCGGCCGTACGGAAGCGTTGGTACTTTCAGAAATGAATTCATCGGACGCCATGGGGTTTCTCTCCAATGTCTCATTTAGTATCCCATCAAATACGGTGGCTTTATTGAGTGGCAGGGTTTTGACTTCTCGTGAACCTATTGGAGGCTAATGATCGCTGGTTGTTCTTCCCCTTCTTGCTTCTCATTTCCGTTGCCAAGATCGTCTGGGTTGAGGAGTTGGCCTAGGTTAGACGAAGAGGAACCCTTAATGTATTCAAAGTGCTCGTATCCCCCTTTAGCGTCTTATATCTTAATGTTTTCATTTATAGTTAGCAGGTCATGGAATGTTGGCTGTTTTAAATTCCATTGGTCATTTTAATTAAACTCCCCTTGTTAACTTAAGCGACTTGAGGTTACATTCCGTATCTACCTTCTTACTTAAGGAATCGTGAGCATAAGAACATGGTTTAGGTGCCTGTGGTCTCTTTTCAATCCCATATCGCCAGGTTTCAAATAGTCACTTTTTCTGATCATCTGTATTGTCTAGGAGTCAGTTGTATGTAATCCGCTGGTATCGTGGGACTTTTGGTAACTGCGGCTCTTGTGCCGTTTTTCAGAATAGAGATACTGCCAACTCGTCGAAGTCCTTAGCTACAGTCAGATTAGCTGATGAGGTATAAATAAGATCTGAGTCGCCATGTGTATGAAATAATCCCAATCTGCTAGAATCGTTGGGAGTAGGAAATTGCTGGGAGGTTGTTCATAAAACGAAACATCAACAGGAAAGGTGGTCACTCGGTAATCATTCGATTGCCTTTGCCATCGACGCTATGTTGATCATATTTTCTATGGCTAGTTCAGTCATGTCATACACACTTCCTCGAGTCGGGGTATTTTCGAGTTTAGTATTGCTCTTTTCCAAGCGTGATTGCCATGCACCCATGCCTTCAACTTCCAGAACCCTGTTTTTTATCCTCGTCAGTTTCATACCCTCCTTTTTGCTTTTTAATCTTTCCCGGCATTGGTTGGCTGCCTGGACCTAAATAACTCATTTAAATATTCAACTTAAATGGTCTTGCTTGGTTAGTGTCATGAGAGAAGCCTCATGAGTCCACGGTCTTTTCGTAGCTCTGCGCCCACTGCTTCCATGTTACTTGCTGGGTGATTCTCGTTTTAATTATAATTTAGCCCTCTTCTAATTAAAATGACAACTTCACCTCGAGATGGTTCTTAATATCCACTCTTTACCCCTCTACCTCTCATGATGGAAATCTTGGTTAAACGTCCCGTTCCGGGATAGTATATTTCCTACTTGGGTTCAGGTGCGTCTCGGAGAAAAGACAGAATGAAACATTTTTCTTGTCTAGGAAGTCAGCTAGTTCTTCGATTATTTTTCCGAGAGCCCTCCGTTAATATAAAATTTTTGTTTTCCGTATTGTCCAGTTTCAAGCGGTATTACTTCTGGATGGGAGAAATCTCTGCCATTCTTCTTGGCTCTTGTGCCATGGGTTTTAGAGGTCTTCCGTCCACAATAATTTTCCTTTATTAGGGGAGCGTCCTCAAAGTTTGTTTTTTGGCCTCTAAGATATCTCTCCTCACCTGCCTTTGTTCCAAATAGTCTGCTAGGTTTTTCTGCCAGACGGAACTGTCTGTGGCGAATGACTTGTAATCCCACATGAATTTGTGGCATGGTGCTTCCTTGGTCCTCTCCTCCTGGTCTTTCCCTTATGGCTACTGGCGCAATTCTAACATCTACTAAAAGTAGGGGCAGCAGTGCAACCGCTTGATCCATGGTCGTATCTGTTGTACCGATAGCACATTTGGAGTGGTGTGAATATGAAAACCATCAGTTTGGCTTTGTGATGGTAAACGAATTTCGTTTCGCGTGTTCTTCTTTATTGGTGCCACGCAACCATCTGTACCGTTACGATTTATTTATCCTCCTTGTTTTTGTAACTTGGAGTTACGGTCACTGAGCCCCTGGACCTCAAGATCTTATTTTGTGTAATTTATATCGACTAAGTCGTCAAGACCGGGGAGAAAATACTTTTCCCTCCTTTTTCCACCATTGAGTGTGCGCCATGCACTTATTTTAGTAGGCTCTGAGTTTAAAAAGCCAAATATTTAACAAAGACCTGCAGATTTTTAATTTGAAGAATACAACCTTCTTCAAACTTCCGTATCGTGAATGACTGGTCCCGAGAATGTTCTTGGACGACCTTGACAAAGGTGTCCTTGTCTTTGACGGTTATTGGAGCGGCCTCTTCCTCCTGGTGCTGTCTCCTTTGGGAGTATTTTCCTCGAGTGCTCCTCGATTATTCCTCTTAGCCACTAGTTTCTCTCTTTCTTGCATTTTTGTTTTAGTAAAGGTACGATAGGATTTCCTGTCACCCGATATTCATTTTTCGTTGCAGCAGTTGAGTAGAAGAGTTTTTATGCAGCTTCTTTCGTCGATTGTGGTATATGTTTTCCAAGAAATTCTTTCCTTCCTCGTCCTTTCAATCGTAGTGGTTTTCAAGATTAATTACTTCGCAGTCCTGGTTCTGAAAACGACCATCTTCATTCGTGCTTTGATCTGAACTTAGTCCTTAGTTTCTTGAGGTACATTCACAACGGAATACTACCTGTGACTGCATATTTCACGGTTGCAAAACCTATTTTCTGCCCGTCTAATCTTTGGGTACCAACGGTACCCGTCGGCGTCCAGGTCGGCGGCCCCACAGCGCCATGTCAAGACTGATAGGTTTATGAACCTACACATTGCCACAAAATAGCCAGTAGGACCAGTACGACTGTGAAAGGAAAGATGGTGCGGAAGAGAAGAGACTAGGTGAGCCCTGCCCCAGAGAGAAGAGAGGAAATAACGATTGGAGGCCGCGCAACGGATTGAATATTTTTTTGTGTCAAAACTAAGCGTTTCTGCTCTTATGAATCGCTTCCACAAATTAATGCAAAAAACACCGTCTTTTTAAGAGATGTTATTAAGATGCAGTTGATTTCTTTAATATATATTTCAATTTGATAGAAAAGAATGATATATTACATGAGGTCACTAAAATGGAAATATTGCTTAAACACATGAAGGATTTTATTGTGCAAGAGTAGCTGAGATGAATGGAAATTAGATCCCGCCATTTTTTTATCTACGCCTACCTCCTACCGTGCGAGCCACCGTAAAGACAAGTGACAGGTGGCGTTAGGTCACAAGTCATTATATCCATTGAGTATAATTAGCAATCAGGATCATTACAGTTTCGGGAAGTTCAAATTGTCAAACGTGTTTCTTACAGTTGTGGTGGCGATTCGTGGAAAAAGAATTCCTTATATTTTCGGCAGTCTTTTTCTCTCAATTTCCAATCGTGTTCTCGCCTACCAATGGAAAGCAGAGCTAAAATTATTCCTTTTCTGTCAATATTAAATTCGAAGTTTTTGTAACTTATTAAAATTGTAAATTGTGAACAAGCAACATTTGCGAATATGGTGGCTCTCAACGAAAGCTAACAAAGTGACGCTCTCTGTGCGATCTTAGCGATGCTTCGCAAGCTTTCCTTCGAAAGCTGTATCCAGTTCAATTCGGAGATTATTTCCTTCTGCGCCAGGTCCCAAATGCTCCCAGCGTATTTATGAAGAAATGAACCAGCTCTAAATAACAACTGTCCTTAACTTCTTAAAGAAAATGTTCACATTATGAGTGGGATGAACCCAAGTGTCTGCATTTCAGCTCCGCAGATGGTTCTAATATGCTTGTATCAGGTTAGAGTGACTCCTTGGTGTTTTACTTGGGAAAATATTCTATTAAACTCTTTGAGGCTATAGGTGTAGGGGAGTATTGATTTCATTTCGCAAAAACTAATTACTACACATTTGTTCAAGTCTCATTTCCGACCCCAATACTGACACTTCAGATGCTTTAGGGTGACTCACCGCAAGAACCGAATTTCTTTTCGTCCCGAAGGTATACTCATTACTGAATGTAAAGATTGGCCAAGAATTCGTCGATTATTTGCATTGCTTATGCTCTTGGTTTGGGGTATTTATGTCGCTTGTGTATTTAGATCACGACTGTTGAAAAAAATTTCCGGATTTATTGTAGAATTTATGCGAGTACCAAAGTATAATGCCAATATCATCAACGCAGGCCTATAATACTTTGAGTATCACAATTTATAATAATATTCTACCTGGTTTTGGCATTGAAAGGTTATCTGATAAGACACTTAGGAATAAACATAACGACCGTCATTAGTTTCTTCTTACTTGAAATTGATTTCTATCTCCTTGTCTCACTCTGCGCTTTCATTAAGGCATGTATAATTTAGATTTTTAGTCTACTCTATGAGGCCACACTCAGTGAACGCATAAACTTGATGTCATAATGCACTCTAAATTGTTGCAAATAGTCATGAAATATGGCTACCCGTTTTGCATCGGGGCATACGCCCCTGAGTAACAGCAGCTTTCCCTCAAGTTGGTCGGTCGGTCCTAATTATAGAAGGCAGTCGTGTACTTTGAGAACCAAGCCTCTCTTATACCCGCCGGCCGTGATTTTTTGAGATTTCCTCGTCATCACTTCAAGGCCCTCCTCAATAGAGCCTATTGTTGCTCTGGCATGTTAGACACATGACTCTGCCGTCACGCAAGATACCGGCCCTGTTGTCCCTCTCTCGTTTTAGCAATTTTTGTACTCTAATATCAATTACTTTCCTTCTCATTTCTAAACTCACTTCTTCACCTATTACGCCGTAGAGTTTCATTTCAATGCGAAGTTCAATTTTTAATATCCCCAATTTTTATCAGCGTGAGTACTAGCAGTGTCACTAATAGACTTACTTAGTCAATTAAATTTTGCCTCGCGGTACTCAGTAGGCCTACATTGATGCAAGAGACCTGATATGTTTTGCACAATTATTAACAGGAGTCAAAACATTTTTTTCCTGCTATATTTCAATTTTCGCTTTGATTGACTTGTGTACACGCCGTTTTAATGTATACTTATTCGATTTAAAGTGGATCCCCCGCTGTAGATGTCTGTACACAAGTTTTAGCGTCTAAGGGCAAACAAATAGGCCATATCCACCCGACCTAGATTTATCAGTTTTCCCTTCCTCGATTCCTGACTCGTTGGTGCAATTGACGGTAGAAATGTATTTGAAAAAATGTGAGTTTTAGTTGCATATGTTTTCAGATACGCTATATGTCATACATACCGTTGAAGATAGTGGAAAACGGCAATTAAATACATTTAATGCCTATCAAAAGTCCAATTAACTATTGCAACTACGGGTGAATAAGCTGGGTGTGACAGTTGAATATTCCGGATTTAATAAGTAAGCCTCCTGAATAGCCAGATGTAAATACCTCTTCTTCCCTCTCACAATTCTCCATCAAAACGGAATCAAATTTCAGCACCACAATTGTTCAAATTGAAAAATTTCATTACCATTTGCCATTACTTGTCACTTTCTTTGACGGCCCCTGCCACACCATATCATGGTAGCTCGTAGTAGAAGTAGGTCGCAATGGGAATACATTACATCTATGACATGATTCAAAAATTTATTTTGAGCACTTTGTGTGAAATACTCGTGGAAAAAATTGAGAATTCATTAATAAAAGAATTATTTTGAGAAATTTTGGTCGTTAAATATGTGTGCATAAAACGTTGCGTATCCTAATGTGCAAAATTAGAGTTTTCTGCAACGATGTTTACTTTGAGAAAACACCATAAACACTCATAGACAGGTGTAAATCTGTTGTACATAGTTGTAGGAGAAAAGTTACACTTTCCAATTATTCTTCTACTTGAATCTACTGCATAACTATTGCCTTGAACTTTTACCTTTGAAATACTAGGATCCTATTTTAATACTTGCTCATCTAAATTCAAGACATTTTCTCGTCGTACTAAGTACTTCAGAGATATACGAAGTACATATCCATTTTTGTGACTTCTGCAAAAAAGAGTGGAGTGGAAGCCTTCTAAATGCAGCTTTGGAATTTATATTAATCACCATTATCAGCAGTTCGTCGGTAATTTGCCTAATGTTTGGTTTTGGAGGCTAACAGTATAACTCACAGTACTATACAATCTATCAGTCTATATATAGTAACTATAACAGTATAAGCTAAGGCCTAAGGCTCATGTATATTAAGGGGCAATTCCTTTCCTTATGGACCTTAGCATTTCAGAAGAAAACTTTCCATCCAGAAAATCTTACTGATAGTATTTTGGATGGCGTTATCTAAAGGAATCATCTGCAATTAAAAACAAGAGACATTCCATTGGTGAACATTCCATCCAAACCAGTAGCACTACAAACCTTTGCCCCTGGATGCTACTTGGCGTGTATCTCAGATTCAAGTCTGTCAAGCCGCATATTCGTGAGTGCAAGTGTTTCTTAGCTTTTATTTTTCCGTTACTCTGTGTCCTTCTCTCTCTACGAATTCCTAATTGAATTCCACAGTGAAGATTTCTGATTTGTTTCATGGTCATAACCTTGAGTCATTGGCAGTTATGACCTATCCGTTGCCTGCAGCTCAGTGCACGCACACCTCCACCAGATTGTTTCGGGTCAAAGTTCGCTAATAGTCGTCTCATGTTCAGTAAATCCACTAGAATGCGTTGATAAGTACCGTATGACTGCCTAACCCTATTACAAGCATCTTGGATTGTCTGCCTTTGACCCTCAAGGGTCACGTCACGCACTTTCGCGTGATGGTTGTTTGGTTGACACAATTAGTCGTGTTTTTTATTGTGAAGAAAGTAGCTCCAATCAGAGATTTTTTACATTAAAAATATTTTCAGCCTATACTCTTTCTCCGAGCCGCTCATAGTTTACCGATATTTAAATCTTAAACACAAGTGTAATTCCCACTGCCACACGCTTTTGTGTTTGACGTAATGCATAAATTGAAACCTATCATTTAAAACTTTCTACTTTCATGTGATTTAAAATACTTCATGCATAAACCTCACGTGATTACTTAATGACATCTGCATGCGTCATAGTCAAAGAGCCACGAGGATGGACTACGTCCGGGGATGAGAGGATACCAAGTTTTATTATTTAATTTTAGATTCACGTAAAAAGCCCGTAAAATGAATGGACAATGACAATTGTTTTTTCTGGTAAAATAATTATGGTGCTTGGTTAACCTGTGATCCAAAATAGTGTGAGGGAAAAATGAGACCTTATGTATGTTCGAGTCTTTTTCTCTTGTTTTATCTATTGCGGTGGTGTAAGTTACGTTAAATTTTGGGGTAAGTTTGGTTGATTTTATCTCATTTTCCATTTTTTTAATACAATTGAGTTGATAACTATGGTGTTTTAGAGTAGTGTTTTATTTTATGATAGAAATGCTCTTCCTTGCTGGGTGGGAAGGGGTGTTTAAAACGTTCTGTTAATTAAGTGAAATCCATAAAACCTTTCGGAAACTCGGAAAACGGAACTCGTAGTTTAGGTTTTGAAAATATGTCAACTGGTAGGAAATACATTGTTAATAACCTATTTTATGAAGAATTAATTATTAATTTGGTACACCATCCATCTTGAATTCTCGTTAATCCTTGAGAACACTTCCAACTGCTTTGATTTTTGGAATTATTTCGAGCTTTTATTTATTTTTTTCTCTGAATGAAGTATGACATTCTCCTTTTAAGAATAAAAAAAATATTTTAAATCTGAAAAGTTTAACTTATCGTAGCATTATTGATTTACACCAAATTATGATGCACTTCACTTTTAGTTGCATATTTCAATGATAAAAACACTTCTAATATCTGACTGCATTTCCATTTGACTAGCGTAGGCCTGACTGAATATTACTTCTAATTATGAGCTGTAAATAGAAAGTTACTAGAGAGCCCTCACTTCTGCCAAATGTCTAAATCCCGCTGTTTCTCTCAATGGGCGATGAGACTTTTATCTAATTTCCCTATTTTCTTTTTTAAAGATGCTTAATTACCATAAAAAATATTGAAGAAAGTGTGACTTATTTTTGAAATGTACATAGAATTCTCCTGATCAAATGGAAATCAAAGTTTTCAATTAAACGCCGCTAAGTACACAACATTTTACCAAACAAGGTATTGAAAAATGAAATTCCTCTCATAATTGTTTTCTTATTACCCATAAAATTAAATCCTGATTCGTAAAATACTTCTAACTTGTGATCCATGTGAAATTTTGGAAATAAAAGCGACTCATAAAGTGCGTGACTTCTTCCTAGATCTGTTTAGCATATAAAGTCGTGTTTTGGCGGACGGAAAATGGATATTTAGGATTTTTGCACAGTGAAGCTTTCCATGTGACAAACTTATGTATTTATTTCCATGTGAGTAAATGGAATTCCTCTAAATCTTGGCCTCAGCCATCAACCACATTTCACGTTTTCCTTATAATTTTAACTAAATTCTCTTCTCTGCATTTTTAAGGATTGACTTATTCTATGCACCTTATTCCTTGACTTATTCCATGCACCTTTCCTTATTCTATGCACTGCACCTAAATATTGTCAAATTGCCTCGAGACCATTTTAATGATTTTGATATCATCTTGAAATTTTATTTTTCCATTGCCTTGGTCAAAGATTCAACGGTCCTCTTCAGAAAAGTTCTTTTCATGTCATTATATACAACGACAGAAAAAACTGATTTTTGTCTGCTTTATTAAGAATTCCCAAAATAGAACTTTTGATTTCATCAGAACATTGGTACTGAAAATGTCGGAAAAAGTATTATTGCCTTGCTAAATTCTTTCTACTTACTTCATCACTGCAAGCTCAATATTTAAGCATCGTTACTTCTTTTTATGCAGATAGTGCATCACTATAACGTCATTGTGAGACTTTTTATATGATATTTAGAATAATTATCATTTTTCAAAAGTATTTATTATTTCTTATTTTTTAGGGTGAATTGTCAACATATACATTTTTAACTCATGTGCGTATTCATGAGGAGAACCTCCAAAAAATAAGAATTCTCTATCTCATGGTCTACAACCTTTACGTGTTAGGAGGGAATGCGTGTTCAGATGACACCTAGAACTGCCCTGGTGGGAGCAAGAAAATTGCTCCTGGTAGGGTCACTCAGAGAGGCTGAAAGTTAGGAGCTAGACGAAAAGTAGTGCGCATAGCGTCTGTTCCTCAGTGAGTACGTCTGCTCTTCAGTGAGTAGAATACAAACGCATCTGACCCCAAAGGGACGGAATATAAGTGAATGTGTAACGTCAAAAACACTATTAAGGAAGGCAGCGGGAAACAACCTCAATTATTTCTCACAAGATCTTATGATGGATTCAACCAAGGAAATGGGTACTTGAAGCTACGGTGCCCGGGCCGAAGGGCCGGAAGTCTTGCCCAGCAGCGGGGGAGGCAAAGCCTCCGCGGTCTTCATCACACGAAAGTCCTGCAAAGCCGAATCGATAGCGGCAGAAAAGAAGACTCAGAAGAGGAACGCAACTCTCAGGAAAGAGACTTTGAATTTTAGGAGGATTTTAGGGATAGAAAAGCTAGAAAATGTCAAACAGGAGATGGAGCGAGGAACGATTGATGTGATAGGCTTTTGCTAGGTGAGACGGAAGAATAAGAGTAATTTTTGGAGCGATAGTTATAGAGCAAAAGGAAAGATAACCACAGTTAAGTAGCAGTAGTATTAAACACAAACATAAGAAGAAGTTAGTAAATGTGGAGTAGGTGAATGATGAATGTGGAGTTGATGATGACTATTAATGGTAGACATTAAAGCAGAACCAATGAACATGGTACTACTTCAAGTTTACATGACGACTAGTACTCAGAGGGAGGAAGAGGCAAACAGTATTATACGACCAACTAGAGGATGCTATTGAGTATATCCCTGGAGGAGAGCACTTAATTGTGAAGGACTGGAACGCGGTGGAGGACGAAGGGAAACATGAGGGCGAGGCAGGGGGTACGGCTGAGGAATATGGAAAGGCCGTGGAGAGAAAGCAATAGAATTTGTCTTGAGAAATGGCTTAGCTATAGTTAAAAATTAGTTTAAAAGTCACAAGAAACATTTAGAGATCCCAAATGGGTATTGAAAATGCTGGGAGATTCGAGTTCCACCAATTATATTACATAATTGTAAGGCACATATATAGGAACAACGTCATTAATTCAATTATTTTTCATGGAGAGCATACATATTCATACCATAATATAATATGATGTGTAATATGTATGGTTTGTAACGTAAAATTCAAGAAATAGGAAAGGGAAGACGGAGGAGAACATGGAATGTAGCGGGAATTGAGCGGGATGAAAAGAAAGGAGTGCCAGAAAGCAGCAGAGAGAATTATGAGTGAGAACAGCGGAATGGGTACTGCAGGAAAAATGTATGTAGAGCTCAAAGGAGAGATAACGGAAGCTGTGAGCGAAACATTAGGAGTGGTAAATAGAAAAGGAATAAGAAAACCATAATTAAGTGAAAAATAATAAAAAGGATGGACTACAGAAGGAAATGGAAAAATATAAATAAAAAGATTTAGGAATAATTTCGCACCAAGAGATAAAAAATAAATTTAGGCAGTTTTACGGACATGAAGAATTTACCCGAGACAGGGAGTAATAGATGCGCTCCGCATGAAAATAAAAGAAATGTCAAGAAGTTAGAGAGGAAAAAACCACATGATTGAGAGGTGCATCAAGTCAAGTATTATTTGAGGCAGAAGACATTCAAGCAAGGTGAAAATAATAAAAATAAATCTACGGCTAAAGCATAGCTATACGAGAAGAACTATACGGTTATGGCCAATGAACTTAAACGCAGAAAGAAGAAATGATGTCGAAGATGATAGTTTCGACTCATGCATACTGGATCGCGAAGTTGAGAGGACATTAAGGGAAATGATCTTGAACAAGGAGGGGAAGGTAGACGATATCCCTGCAAAAATATGAAATATACACATGAATATAATGAAAAATATGAAATATATGAATTAATATAACAATGAAGACTTTAAGAGCTTTTATGGGTCGCTCGGAGAATTTTAATTGTTTATGGTCAATTACCGAATTAGGTCGGTTTCTCATGGCCACGAAATTACTCTACAATAACCATCTCCTCATTTTCACATTTTTTCTGCCACACATCGTTTCATCTACAATACCTAATTTTTCCCGCCTCTACCTCACTCATCCAACATTCTTGTTTATAAAATTTTATTTATCAATCCTTTTCCACTCAGTACGCACTGCATCCACTTATACTGCCTTCTTTGGAACTCTCCCAATAGCCTTTTCTCCTCCCTTATCATTCCCAAAATTTCTTCATTAGTTTTTCTTTCCATCCATTTCACCTTTTCCATCCTTCTCCACAGTAACATCTTAATTACAATCCAAATTGTTCTTCTCTTAATCTGAAACTCTTCCATTTCATCTTGTCTCAATGCACAGAGCTATTCAAAACCACACTCCATATCAACGTCTTTACTAGTCTTTCCTTTACATCCTTACCAAAGGCCCTTGTCATCAATTCTCTCCTCCTCGCATAAGCTTTCTCACCTAATGCAAATCTTCTTCTAATATCTTTTCCACATTGAGCCTACCTTCGTCCAAAATGCTACCAAAATCGCTAAAATTTTCTACCTACTCAAGCCTATGCCATCCAACTTTAATGCCTCTCTTTGGTTTCCTATGTGTTGAAAACCTCAATACCTCTATTCTCTTCTCAGTTATTTCCATTCCATACCTATCTCATTGGCTCTCTAATAAACTAAGCAATGACTGCAACCCCTTGGCTGGTTGGCTATCTGAAGCTTGATCGTCCGCAAACCTTACTAGTTTGATAAGTTCCCCACCTACTTTTACTCTTACCTCTAGTGCTTCCCACG
>LYUA01001896.1:77587-90415 GCA_002093875.1 Calopteryx splendens | reverse complement strand
AACCCGCGACCTTTAGATCCACAGGCTAGCGTGCTACCCCTGGGCCACCTCGCCCCCAATTTATCAACCCCTTCTCAGATCGTTCCCAAATGTGTTCTGAATTACGCAAGATTAAATATCTCCTTATCATACTGATTGCAAATTCCAAATACTCGCATTATGAAACCAAATTATGTTTAAATCGCCGAGCCAGTTATGTCTCGTATGTGTGTGTGCCCCATGAAAGATTTCGGTTATGAGTGACTCCCAGGAATTCAATGTTTAACTTTGGCTTCCTGTGTCTCAACAATCTTCGTTTTCTTCTGATTTATTTTTATTCCATAACTGTCACACTGACCCTTTAGTGATCTCAGCAATCACTCGACCCCTTGACTGATTGGTTCTAAACTAAAGCTTCGTCGTCCGCTAACCCGACTGACTTCATCATTTCCCCGCCTACTTTTACTCCTAACTCTCGTCTTTCTGACGACTCCCTTAGCAATTTTACCGCGTATATGTCGAAAAGCACGGGTGAAAAAAATGGACAACCCTTTCTAGCCCCCCGGCCAACCACTACCTTTACTTGTGCAGTCTGAGACATACAGGATTCCGATATGTCGCCTATTCTTCCAGTCTACTCCTATTGTCTGTACTGCCTTATTTAGGAGTTCCCAATTTACCCTATCAAACGCCATCTCGAAGTTTACGAAGCAGACAAGTATATCCTGATTTTACTATATATTCCTTTCTATCAGTGACCTCATAACTGCTATGGTGTCACGTTTACCACTACTCCTAATCCAAACAGATCCTATGCAATCGTCTGCCTTCTGCTACAACCTCTTATTATTGATCCTATGTATTTCATTTCCTGGGTAAGAAATGAAACCAATTTTCACACAGTTTTCACTTACTAAGGTTTTTTTTTCTTTTTCTGAAATGGAATTAACAGTGATCCAACAAATTCTTCTGGCCATATTTCTCCGTCATAAATGCTGAAAATGACCTTAAAAGAATCTCTATCGTCCATGTTTTTCTATACTCTATAGTAATTCTGCACTAATATTATCTAACCCTACATCCTTATTTGATTTCATTTCCTTTATTTCCCTTTCTAGTTCAAAATAATGATTGCCTAGGTCTTAGCTATTGTCTTCGACATCATATTCTCTATCGATGTCAAAGGTCACTGGTCTAAGGTCTTTACAGTATAGTTGTTCTATATATTATTTTCCTCTTCCATAAATATCATTAGGCCATTATAATACTTATCCTGCCGTATTTCTAATAGTGAGCACGGCTTTTATTTGCCTATATTCTCACAGTGCTTCTAATTCCCTTTCAAAAGCACCAATTATACTCCATCTATTTAAACTTTCCCCCACCCCCCCTTTTCTGTTCACTACATATCTTTTGCCTTATTTTTTGCTCATCTAAATTAATTGTGTAGCTCTTTGTACATCCTTTTTCCTAATTTTTTTGTTCTTTCAATTACCTCCCTCGTTTACCTTCCTAATTCTATTCTGTAATCCATAGCTTTCTTATCATATTTCTCTTTACCATTCCTACTGTTTCACTCACAGCTTACCTTGTCCTCTTTTTGAGCTATTCCCTTCTTCCATCTACTTTACCCATCCCACCTTCTTATTAATTCGTGGAAATTATTTGGGACCCATCTGAGAGTGTTTTAATTGATTTCATTTTACCTGATGTCATGGGATCGATGTTAGCTGATGCTTACCTTTGTCAAGAGTTTGGTATAGTTCTCTTTTCAATATTCACTTTGCTTATAAGGTTGGATGCATGGCTGGAACAACTTTTTTATATTTTATGAAAGGGACCTCTTCTACTTTTCATAGCTCTAAACTTAAACTTAACATAACTTTTCATACCTAGAGTTCAAAAAATCTCCTCACTCGATGATTTACTTCAACCCTGGGAAATCCGCAGGCTTATGCATAAGAACTCCAAATTTCCAAGATTTTTTGCCTCCCCGAAATCCATAAAAGCGTCGTACCCATAAAGCCATAGGTGTCTAGTGTCTCTGTCCCAACCTTCTAACTTTACATATAACAAATTCCAAGGTTCTCCAAATTCAATTCCAACTATTCTCCAAAACAATCCAGTCCCAAAAATGTCATTACAATTTTTTCGAATTTTTTTAACTTGTTAATTAAGAATTTTTTACCCCTTATGTGTATAATGGTGTCTTTAGACGTAAGCAACCTCTTCATCAGTGTGCCTAGAGGCCCTTGGCTTAGCCGGAAGCCTACTCATGAAAGCAATGGCACCAGCACCTTTCATCAGTGAATTTTGCTCTGCCCTGGAAAATTGTGTAAAGCAGAAATGTTTTCGGTTTTCACATCATTTATCTCAGATGCAACATTGGGTTCTTTAGAAGCTTCTTTAGACGCTCCCACGAAGCTCATATCACTTTGCACTCAAATTAAATCACATAAAAATGTTAAATTAGGTAAATATTGATACATTACATTGACGTAGCATTAAAAATAAGAGATCGAAAATAGAGTGCATATTCCGAAGTACAGAGGCTGATTTAGTGATAGGTACTGAAAGCTGACTCACAGAAGAATTCGCAGATAGTGAGGTTTTCAAAGAGGGTGCAGCAAATACAGAAGAGAGAGACCAAGCAGTCTCAGTGGAGGAGTGTTTAGAGCAGTGAACTCTCAGCTATGTATTCACTGTCAAGAATATAATTATTCTATAATAAAAGCATTTGGTTCAACATAATCGGCTGCAACAAAGGCAATATTAATTTTTTTATTCTATCTGCCTCCCGACTCCAGTATAGATAACCCAAATCCAGAATTATGTCCAAATATCAAACCTTAGCTGCAAATATAATAACTCTCTAAATATAGTCGCTCGTGACTTTATCCGAGTGCCAACCAAATGGAACGCCGACTGTGTGAGGAATTTAGTGAGAAACTTTGATTCCTGCGACATGTTGTTAGATACATTGGCTAAGAACTCGATGAATCAACTGGTATAGAACGACAATGTGACAGCGGTAAACTCGACATATTTGCAACTAAAAAACGAGAAATATTGGAAAAACGTGATGTCATTGACGGTATCAGTGACTACAAAGCAATTTACGTTTATATAAAAACAAAATGAGCAAAAATGAACTGGGAAAATCATAAAGTCCACACATTCAATAAGTAAAACTTTATCACATTCCGTGAGAAATTAAATTCCTTCAATTGTAAATTATTCCAAACCAACTCGAAGCACACATGGAAAGAATTGATGGTGATATTAAGAGACGGAATTGACAAGTATATTCCATTTAAAATAAAATATGACAGTGGCGAATCCAGGTGGTACAATGAGAATGTTAGGACAGCACTAAGACAGCAAAGAATATTACAGCCAAAGCATAACAAAGGTAATAAATTATAAGAGAAACACTGAAACTGCAATTTTCCACTTAATAAAATTTAATTTCGACTAGTTTCGATATCACTACATCATCTTCACTCCTTTTATTAAGTGGAAAATTGCAAACTCTCTGTGTTCCTCTTATAATGGAACGTTTCCACCACATCACAACTAAATCTGTTTTATATAAAATGTAAAAAAGTTTATCATGATAAATTGAAGCNAAATCTGTTTTATATAAAATGTAAAAAAGTTTATCATGATAAATTGAAGCAAACATCAACGAGGAAGCTTATATAATGCTAACTAGCAAATTAAGAGGTCAGGCGAAATGCTCTTCGTTCATTCAAAAGTAAATCGCTATGTGAGTATTTAGAGAAAGACCCGAATGTATTCTGTCCACATGTTAGGGAAATACAGTTTAAAGGATCTACCATAGAATCATTAAAGGAAGATAATGGTAAAATTATCTCAAGTGGCGTATATGAAGCCAACGAACGTTAGCTTCGAACGACGCCGATTTTACAAAGGGCATCTATCAGCACTAGTGCACCCAGCGTGACACATGTCACACAGAGTGTGATCTCTGAATTTTATTCGGGTTCTCACCGTGTCCATTGGATTTTGTTGAAAACAGTGTCGCTGGCATTACAGTCAGCGTCTTCAGGTCGAAGGTGTTGAACATGGAATTCTGCCGCCTTTATACTGCCTCCTCATCCAGGTGCTGCTCTCTCATTGGTTGGTGGTTGGGGAACTCTCTTCCACGCATTGTACAGGTGTGGCTACCACTCCACAAAGCGTGGAGGTGGTAGTCACGCCTTTCGCCGATGACACCGTGATATACAGAGAAATAAATACTTGTGGATATTGACAAATTTTCATGCAATAGATAAGGCGAGAAGATTCGCGAGATTTATGAAACCTTCATGCGGCCAGAAGGCGAGTGTAGCAGGGTTATTGGTAAGCTAAGCCGCTCGAGGAGAATGGGTTAATTTGACATTGACACTGTTAGGTTTAAGAACTCATCCTTTCCTCGCTCGTGTCCACAATGTCACCAAAAATAGAAAAGAAGCAGATGTAATTTAACAAATATTATTTGATGTTATAGAATTCAATAATGATATGTTACTTAGTGAAAAGTTGGTGGCCTAAATACCACCTGCCACACGCCTTTCAGGTGACTTTCAGGGTACCCCGTTGATGTACCATCTGATTCATATAGAGATTTCGAATTAGTTCTATATCCCCCTAGTCTACCCCTAGAAGCTGCAGTGTTTCCGGCACAATTTTCCACTCTGTTGAACTCATTCTAATAATCCGCAAAAATACAAAAATATTCGTATTGTATACTTAATTTCTTTTTACAAACATCTTTACTCTTGCATTGGCGTCTAGTGTTCGTCTTTTTTTAAACTCAATGGGATCTTCACCAAGGCATCTGTTAGTGCATATTTTCTTTTTGCTTGTTTCCTTTATGACTATTAAAGCTACCCTTGTTGTACATGAATTAAACTAATCGTTCAATAGCCTTCTATTTAAAGATGGGGATCAGAGTTTTTCTAATTAAGTATGTTGGTCAAATTCTTTCGACATAAATACTCCTATTAAGCTGAAAATATATCTTCATTTTTTCTTTAAAATATTTTGTAATTCAATGGCAATATTATAAATTATAACTAACTTGTTTAACTTAATTACACGTATCGTTTTTTTATCTATCTGTCTACTATTTCTGGACCCAACATTTATTTCTTCAATTCGCGTTCTCTTTCTATTTCTAAGCAGATTTGTCTCATTTCATTGCTGTGTAGCTCTTCCAAGCATCATTTTCAACATTCCTTATTCTCTTCCAGCTCCGTTAATAGCCTTTCTACCTTACCGTTTTCCTTTCTGTTAAAACTTATCCTACCTTGCATGGTTGATATAGTTTCCCTTGGTGCCACATGAAAATTATTTTACTTCTTTGCGTAAAACTCAGTCTCTGAATTGCCTCCATACCTATTCCTGCTCTGCTCTTTCAACCACCTTTCTTTATCCCCATTGGTTCTCAACTATGGTTATTATTTAGTTCTCTGTATATTCTTCTCCCCATCTCTGTATTAATGTTCTGCTATTTCCATGTCTCTTCCACTTTTCTAATCATCTCTATTGTAATGCATGCCTTCTTAATATCCTTAATTATTTCCGTTCATATTCTTTCATTTTCCGATATTTATAAAATTTATTTCTCAAATATTCAAAGGTAGCCTTAATTGCCCTATAACAAAGCTGACCTTTTTTAATGACCTCTCTTAATCACCTCAGCAGTATCCTTCTCTCCTCATTTAGATTTTGTTACTTCAAAATTCTGCTCCTAATCCAAATAATCATTTTGAGTTTTAAATTGTATTTCATAACAACTAAACTCTCATCAGAATCTGCCTGGAATCCAGATTCTCCTGAAAGGCTCTCACAGTTGACGAGGCTGTTTCTTAATGCACGTCTAACCATAATGCATTCTAACTGAAACCTATCTGTCCCATCCGGCATTTTTTACATGTAACGCCTACTTGCGCCTGTAACGGTGTTTTTATTGCTAACCTATTTCTCCGACAAACCTTGATTGCTCCCTCTCCGTGGTCATTTATTATTCCAAAATCATGTTTTCCTCATTGGAAAAAGTCAATAGTTTAAGTAGGTCGTTCTTCCAACTTACTGCCTACAGATTTACCTGGATTATCACTAGATTTGTTGGGTCTGGTTTTATCGCTATCAATAGATTCTGTTACTTCCCAACCCTATCACTAATCTTCATGCCAGATTCCTATTTTGTACTTCGGCTACTCTACCTAGGCTAATCTCCCCCCTTATAAATTTCTCTGTAAATACCACTTCAATAATATTCTCTCCCTATGAAAACAGTTGCGGTCTTCTTCTGAATCTTTTTTTCCACTGCTGTCGCCTGGGTTGTGCAACGATTTCATGTAGAGACGACCACTGAGGCCTCTGCCTTCCCCTCTTCAAGGGAAGACACCTGGCCCAATGAACCGAGTACCGTAGCTATGGAAGCATGAAAAGTTTTCGTAATTAGTAATTTATTTGTTGGTTTTTCTGTCTTTTGTGCTTTCTGGAGGAAAATCGAATATATACCATGGTGTACTGTTATTCCTTCCTCATCATTCACGGGATTCACCCCAATTGGGAGATATACTCTCAAGATTTACCTCGTGCATACTTAATTACCAAAATTATTTATTATTAAATAGGTAACTTAAAGGCGTATAAAGACACTGAGATGAAGTACAAAATATAAATTCTGGGTAGGAAGAAATCAAGGAAGCGTTTTTGAAGAATCAAATACTAGAAGAAAAATTCAATGGTGGCTGCAGTCTCGTTAATCTTGCTCGGCAGGATAAATTCTCACCTCGGAAAACTTGGAAATTTTGATGTTCACCCTGTTCAAATTGGAAATTGATAATGATAGGTGATACGTGAGCGTTTAACTTTACATTATCGACAGGTTTATCGATGTAGGTGGATGATGATTGGGAAGCGTCGACGTCAATAAACCAATCCTTCACTTCGTTACATTCTCGTGCTACGAATAGAAATGAAGTTATCACAATCGTATCTAACATGCGTTGGTAACTTCTCTAAATGATTAAGCTGAGTGGAGACCTTTACCTGTATACCATCCCTTCAATATATAGTTGACGGTTGTCTTTCATTGATGGTCTCACCAATATTTGGTCACTCGTGTTGGAATTATGGGAAATACCCCTGGTGATGAATTTTTTATTATATTTAAGTGTACTAATTTATAATTTCTTTATTTTCCATCCCGTTACTGAATAAAATGCGTGATATTGAAATAATATGTGCTCTGCGCCCATCGGATAAAAAATGTTGAGCTATTAAAAAAAATACACTCACCTCATTCCCTCTTCCGCTTGTCCTTCTCGCAGTGGAAGCTCGCTTTTGCAGCGATGATCTTGTAAGCGCTACTCGAATGTGACTGCCAATTCATTTTGATCACCGTAGCCTGAAAATACTCAGCGTGCTCCAGCAATCTCCGATGGTTTATGCCTGGTAGTATTACTTGGCTCTACTCCTCTCCAAAAAGGAATGGCAAGCGTTTGAATTGCTGAAACAAGCATCTTGGAAATAATTTTTTCAAGCGCATGAATACCTTTTTCATTTAAATTTAAGTTAAAGCATTCGTCAAATTTATCGTTCTGTAAAAATGATACAATATAATTAGGACTTACTTATGTTTCTTCTTGAGTCTCTATACTATCATGTGCCAAATTTCAACGGCGATACATTTTTGATAATTGCGTACACAATAAATGGCACGTGGATTCCGTGCCCTTCGCTTGAGAGATTGAGCTACTAGAGCTTGAGATGCTAAGACTTTTAGAAGATTTTAATAGGCACGGAATATGAAGCCGGTAGCAGTAAAGCAAAATCAATTACTCTAAAGCGAGGAAATCGTTAAAGTAGGAAACGCCTAAAGCACTCGTTGGTTTATAAAGGTAATTCTAAATTAAAATAAACACTTTCATTTTCGAAGAATTGTTTCAGTTTAGAAATGCACATTACTATAATTTACGATCATTAATGAGAGTAGTAGATTCGATTGCTGCAAGGAAACAGACGTGAATAGGGAGAGTAATATTAGCGTAGCGATGCGATGCGTCTGAAGAAGCGAGAGATTATCAGATAAAGTCATTCACGTTCAAATCATCATGACGATTTTTTCTCTCTATATATTTCATACTCTGTTTTATCATGGACATACAATGTATCTGAAGCGCGTTTAACTTGTCATGAATTCAAAACGATTATGTGTCGATTGCGGAGTTAGATAATATTTTTGCATTATGCAGAAGCCTCTTTAACGATTTAAATACGTAAACGTTATTTTCTTCATAAATTAGAAATAATTTAAAGTGTTGGTACTTATTTTTTATTCGTCAATGAGCATAATATATATTTACGGAAGCAATGTTTGTTTTTGGCACATTATTTGCAGAAATGTAGCGTTCGTTGAACATAGGATTCTGCTTGATTTGTCTCTCGCTAACATATTCCAAAGCCCGTGGTAACCGCATTACCACTTGAACGCACTCTGGGTTTTAGATTGATACTTTACTCTTTTCTATTCTCTCTGACTTTAACGAATTCAGCGGATCGGAATCAAATCTGGGTCATCCCACAGCAACTCCGATCAAATTTGAACCTTGACCTCTCTGGTTTTGATGAAAACTGGAGGAAACGTTAGTTGTCAAAAAATAAATGCAATTTCGGCTATTTCGAGAAAATTGAAATGACAGTTGAAAAAAGACCATTTAACATAAATTCCAGTTTTCACTAGCACAGACGTTTCCATTCCATGCATAGACGCATGCGGGCAGTATTAAAGGAAATAGTCGAGAGAGGACTCAGTTCGAACATAATTTTCTCTTTGAAAAGCCTAAATGTTCAGCATGAAAATAAAATAAATAATAATTTGCTTAATTTTCTTAAGTTTTAATAGTAAAAGCGCATGAAGATATATTTCTTATCCTGTTTTTCCCATTCAAACGGTCTGCATTTGCAGCAAATCTAATTTACTTGAGGGTGATTTTCCATTTGAGTGAGTAAAAAGTTTTTCTTTTTAATGCTGCTCAGAAACGGTTCTCAGGTCTAATACCAAATTGCAATGGCCGACAGTTATTTTTTATTGCATTTTGAATAATTTGACAGTTGGGCAAAACAGTTATAAACAAAGAATCTTGATGTCAAAATCATTGTAAAATTAATCAGCAAGAATAGGCTTCCTGAATATTTCAAGCAATACATGGATCTTGTGTTCCTGAGAAAATAGGCATGTCAGTACTTTCTGTATTAGTCATCCTTCATTTATGTCCAAAACATATTGACCTGAACTGGCTGACCGTGACCTGCACTACTGGAATACAGATCCGTGATTTAAAAATATATTTGGTCACTCTCAAGCTTTTACGAGTGAGTGTCTTGAGGTGTTTTCGCTAAAAGTTTTCCCATCCCAATAGCTTCACTTTGGTTCTTATACGTACAATCACATCAGCGATTATTTTCTCCCTTAATAAATGACTATAGCTTAACTAAGGTTTCAAAACGATTACCAATCACCTAAAAGTATTGCTATTTATTTAAAACAGAATTATTAACAGGTTTTTTGTTCTTTTAATTGTGCATAAGAAATGAAGTACTATGGAATTAAATTTTACCTATTTTACATACTTGATAAGTTTTTTATCGTGTCCGTTGGAGATAACTAATATAAAAAATAATTCCTGCTTAAAGCTTCATATTTTAATGAATTATATATACAGTTTCAGGCTTGACGTAATGATAGGGATCCATAGTAAGGTAAGAATATAGAACTTTTTTACAAAATAAAGTTTTATTAAGTTCTTCACCTCCCCCTTCTCCCTATTGCTATACGTTTGGGAAATTTTCTGGTCTCTATGTTTTTTACCTGATAATGGCTCTGTGAGTCAAAACGTGCTTCGTACAATACAAATTTATTTTGTGGTAAAGTGCTATATACTTACCTTATTAATGAATGATGCTTAAAGAGACGGTGTGCTCCTGCTGATCGAGTTCAGACAAACTATGATCAGCATGGTTTGAAAATGACCTTCTCTAATGTATATTTCTCGTTGGGCAGGTCAAATATTTATTGATGTATTTATTTTAGTTTAGTATTTATTTATAACCTGGGTATATGTGATAGAATTAATATTTTTTGCTTCGTTATGGACAAGCCCTTCTGGCTTACGCTGCTGCATTCCTTGATTCTATGTATTTTCCTCTTAAATTCCGATTCGGGGTAGATGAAGGCGGTATATTTTTTATTATTTTAACTGGCAACTAAGGACCAACTCTTGCTCGTGGCATGCACCTATCTCCTTCCTGGTTTTTTTCATTTTAAGGGCTCCGGGCAAAAAAAATCCTAATTCCTCCATTTTTTAAACTGGCGAGCGTTGAAAAGACTGGATAATTTTATAATTCAGAAGCCGATTTCTTGAAATTCTTATAATATTTCTCTGTCTGCTTATATTACGTTTTCCGTATCTCCGGAACTACCTTCTCTTGCCCTATAAATGTTTGATATGATGTTCACCATATAGCCTGAAAGAGAATCATTGATGGTTTCATAGGCAAGCATTTTCTGTGTCTTCTACTCCATAGCCTCTTCACCTTATTGCATGACATGGTGCGGCTAGTCCCTGATTGGGTTAGTAATTTCATCACTTGGTCGGATTAACCCCTTGTTGTTTTAACTGAAAGCTGAAGTTTGGAAAGCCCGCGTTCTTCTGATGCCTCTTCTTGATTCAAATCTGGAGTAGACGTTTAATTTTCTTGCTCATTTGGATGATTGCTTTTCCTGTAACGGAATATCATCGTGAATAATTTTAATAAAAATGACCTTTTACTGGGTATCCACATTTTTTCCCATGAAAGCATAAATATTTAAAATTTTCAATTATTTCCGTTGAAATGGATACACAGCTGAATTCGGATGAGTGAATTTTATAAGTATTGGAGAACTGGTTTATGATCTGGAGGAGTGATGATTTAAGAGATTGTGAAACACCGCACTCAATATATGCGTAGTCATTTTTTCATATTTTCGCAGGCCTTGATATAAAAATTAAATTCATAGTTATTTATGGTCCCAACTCTAAAACCCACACACTTTCAAATCTGTGGAAATAGAGCATTTTCAGCTTAAAAATAATATAAAATATACATTCTTAATATTCTTAAGTAGTCTTAATTTGTTTCCATCAGAGATTTGAGATAAAAATTTGCAATATGAATGCAGAAGCACCAATAAAGATGAAAATGGCCATGAATTCCCAATTAACAATCTGCACCACTTACAAGTAACGGAATAAATGATAAACAAAGTGCAGATTCCATGCAGAAATAGTATGGAAGAATATCTCACGCATGAATGATTCAGGGTGGTGAAAATGGTTTGGAAGCCGCTCACTTCACCACTGTCGGCAAAACAGAGGGAACTTATTTTAAATGGAAAGTAATAAAACCGTTTCGTTTTTTCGTCCAATTATTGATTTTCATCCTATAAGGCATAAAGGAAACTTACTAATATTAGACATAAGACGCGAGAGATAGTTGCGAAGAAGATATAGATGGAATTTGCAAGGGGTTGCTGGTGGAAAAGAGCGATGTACTCTACCCTCTATCCCTGATGCACTGGTACGGAGAAGAATAAGCATGAGGCTGTTAGAGAAGTGGTGGAAAAATGTGGAATGGACACGCTTTGGAAAGCTCAGGGTCCACCTCCTTCCTACGATTTTATTTTGCAAATCCTGATTTTGCGCAAAATTTGGTTTTTAGTTCCTAAGCTTTCTCCATTTTGTTATTCCCAACCTCTCATTTCACCATGAACTCAGTTAGTCCTTTTACTATGATAACAAGAAATATGAAAGTACTTACATGATCCCTGACGTTACTATTTGCCGAGGATATCAGATACATGTCAATAGAAGCTAAAATTAAGTGTTTTGAGTAAAACGTTTTAAAGCATTGTGACTCGGAAAAGGAAACGAATGATTTCGTGAGATTGAGGAAGAAGTACCGAGACGCGTGTCGGTAGAATCAATAGCAGTGTACATAATTGTTGACATAGTTGCTTGCTCATTTTCACAGCAAAACATAATTTTATTTGCTTTTCGTATAAAATAAAAAAATTATCCATATGGAGGAGGGTTTGAAGGCAAGGAACACCATACAGAAAAGAAAAAACCAGACTATTTGGTCACAGCATGAGATAGAATGGATTTGTTAAGAACATTGAAAAGTAAATAGAAGAAAAATTCCCACTTGTGAAGCCAATGGATAAATATGTAGGACAAGTAAAGAAGGATGTAAGGAGGAAGACCTACGGAGGATGAAGGGAATTGAAATGGAATGAGGAAGATTGAAGGGATGCCGTCTACCAATCATAGGGTTGAAAGACTATGATAGCGATAAATAAATGCTTAACTCACAGTTATTAATCTATAATAATTTCTTCGTTTTTATTTTTATCCAGGATGACGAATGACGTATTTAAAAAAATATTGAGAAAATTCTTGTCTGTCATTGCAATCCATCATCATATGAACTGTTACTGAGAATAAACATAAAAAACACAGTTATCACCAAATGAATTTTTTTTTAAATCACGTACTCAAATAAACAAGAGTAGCTTATATAGAAGGTAGCACTTAACAAAGTATAGAAATAATTGTAATATATAACTTGCTAACTGAATGAATATCTTAAGAATTCAACTGTTACATTAACTTTGATATTAAAATGAAATGTAATTAAAGAAACTGCGGGAAATACCGCTACAGTACCTTTAATGGATTCACCCGCTGCTGTGCATACATATGCGAAAAATTCACAGTGCAAAAATCA
>LYUA01001896.1:65047-76716 GCA_002093875.1 Calopteryx splendens | reverse complement strand
ACACGCTCTCGTG
The DNA here is from genome assembly GCA_002093875.1 of Calopteryx splendens. Classification (NCBI taxonomy): domain Eukaryota; kingdom Metazoa; phylum Arthropoda; class Insecta; order Odonata; family Calopterygidae; genus Calopteryx; species Calopteryx splendens. The sequence goes on along the minus strand of LYUA01001896.1, from coordinate 76,703 downwards.
GCGGAATGCTGTGCAGTTTTGGATGAATCATTATTCTCCACGAGCTGCTATCAAATCAGTTCCCTAACAAAACTCTTTCCCCTCCGTCCCTATTCATATGAACTTGAATTAGCATCGATTGAGTTGTCTTACTTTTTAAAAGTGGAAAGTTTCATAGCCGCTCACCCTTCATTTATATATTCACAGCCACATTACTTTTGAAGCATTGCGGTCGACCGCCTATTGTAAATTATTCAGTGACGTTGCATGATATCTACACTCGTAGCTACGTCGAGAGTTCTTGCGAATCGCCAATGTAATCAAATTGCTATATATTAAGGATGAAATGGAAATGAGTTGAATCAAATGTTCCTCTACTCTTTCCACCGAGTGCTTGCGTTTTGGGCCGTTGGTGACATTAGAATTTCTTATATCTCCAGTTGCCCCGAATGCTGAAGCCACAGGTGATTTCAAAACTATAAGCTTGTTAAGGAGAAAAAGTTTTCCGTGTCAACCGCAATTACTCTTAATTACGCTAGTCTCTGTGAACGAACATGTCCAGCTTCTCACTTTCAAGTAAGTTCACGAAGAAGCGAAGCGTCTTATGTTAAAATATGTGATAATTTTTTATGATCCACAGTAAATACTATAATATGAAAGTATTTGAACATTGTGCCAGATACTGAGCCATATACATTTACTTTGAGCCATATTATTTACTTGACTGATTCATTCTGCTCTTTTCCATTGCTTCATTTCCCTGAAGTCCTCAGAATTTCATTGGATGCGTAGTTTCTGGTGTAAAATATCCCAAAGATAAGGTCGCTATATAGTTAAATCAAATTTTTAAACGTATTCAGCCAGATAACTTTCATTGATGATCGCAGTTTGGTTTAGTTCACGACATCTAAACAACTACACTCCCAGCGTGTAGCATGAGATTCAAAAGAGCGCAGAATAATCGATGAACAGTGCTTCCACGGGAAATCGATTTCATTCAACACTTGAGCATGATATCTTCATGTGTTTCATCACATGTCCCGCTATTCTCTGGAGAAAAGGAATTTTCGAAAGATTTAAATTTTTTCGGTTCGTTGAGTGGAACTGAAATGGATCAGTTGGGAAAAAGTGTGTGGCAAAAAGTTTATTTCTGTTCCCCCACAAGCGGGTGGAAGTAATGTAGTTCACCTATTGTGCAATAGTAATGACACTTTATCAAATCTTTCTGCTCTTTCATGAAAGTCGTGTATAGATTTTTTAATAATTTATAAAGAGGGGCTCTATATGTTACATGAAGCAGTTATCCTTCGCTTAACTATATACCAGGTTGACTTAATCGCACTTTAGAATATGATTTGTAGCGGTCATTAACAATTTTCGTTTTACGTTTTTATAGGTTTGTAAATAAATTTCAAGAGTTTAGAATAAATGAATTTACTCATGTACTGTAAAGCTCGCTTTATTTTTACCTAGCCAACTATATCAGCAGAGAAGAGCTTAAAAAGTCGACCGGGAGTATTTTTCTTTGCCTTCTGTGGACGGGAGGGAGCATTAAAGTGGATGACGCATTCAAAAAGGTATTGAATTTTGAATTGGTGTCATAATTACTGTACATGTCCTCTTGTCATTATTTAGAAAGCGGGTGGAGGAAGATTTCAGTATATTAATGATTCAAAATTCGCTTGGATTTAAATACAGTCTTTTTTGGCTCAAAATCAACTTTTACTTCACAATGAAGGACAAGATTATCTGAGGGGCCTTAGTCAAAATTTGACATGTAAGAACATCATAAGTAAAATCAAAAAATGTGTAATCTAAGATTGAAGACCGTTTGTATGATATTATGGTGGCCTCGGAGTTTTTTGTATCATCTTGTGGCCTCAGGTTGACAAAAAGTTTATAAAATCTACCTTGTAACTTGAGTTTTGGAGGTGGTCAGTATTAAAATCACCATATACTATTTTTTCCACATTGAAGTGGTAGTTCATTTCAGTGCATTACTTGGGAATAATGTAGTTACAGGCAATTCAGCATCAGGAGGACAGTAAGCAGAAAGTAGCATAGTTGTACATACTTATGGATAGTAGGGATATAGCACATTCACACACTCTTTAGATACTACCAGTGAAGCTTAAGATTTTAATATATACTAATCTTGCCGTACATGGCAACACCACCACATAAATGATCTGCCATAATTTACTGGTTAGGGATCAGAGTGAGCTGCGTGTTTAAGCGTACAGGATGTTTATTTTTGTGTGCTAGATCCATTGCAGAATAGAGCAACTGTAATTTTGTAGATGTTAAATTGTACGCAGCAGCTTAACTAATTATTTTAATGAAAGAAAGAAATCATAGACCGAACGAAGGTATGTGCTTGGAAACGAAAGTATAGGCTTGGATAAAATTAGTGCACTTCACTTGTCTGAAGATAAAATACAAAAAATTAAAACTTTATCCATAATATTCACATAATGCATTACATCACGGTACGTTGGACGATTCATATCAAATCATGGGTATAAATTGGAGTTCGAACTGCTTTAAAATGCCACTTTTCTGCGTAAAACTTGGCAATTTTAACCAGCGGTAGAGAGAGGATTCGATGTCATTGATATCATCTCTAGGAAAATGAGTACGGTGGTGAAAGCCTAACTTGTGGTTATTTTTAAATATCACTATCATTTGATTGTAACCCCTAGAAATGGTCCGTTTAACATGACGAAAAGACTATTCAAAACTTTTATACCATACTACACAGCAAAACTTCTTTCTCTATATCAGTTTATAACTCCAGTTTCATATTTATTTTGTGTTGCGTATTTTCTGTACAAGATCCTCACCTTTTAGTAATAAGTGCTGCCAAGAGTTCATGCCTGATGTGGCATCACGCAGTACAAGCAAGCCCACTCTAACGGGGTCTAGCGCGACGTCTAGTAGGTATGCAATAGAATTTAAAAGATCATAGAAAATACGAGCGGCAAAAAATTTGGTGCACTCGATTCGTGGTACGGGCGGTACAAATAGGCAATTTATGTCAATTTTACCAATATTTCAATATTGGAATTCGACCGTCCTGACCTAGTAGAAGACTTTAATAAATAGTTCGGTATTATTGCACGATACATGTGCCATATTACATCACCCGCATGATAATGGACAGGAATGATAATTTTTTCACACTCAATTTTCCTTTTCCCAACTGATCCATCTGAAATCATCTAAAATGCTAAATCATTCTAGAGCTTTTTTTCTTCTGGACAGGATGATATTTCAATTAGCACACAAAAGCCTCTTTCCATTTATTGCACCTTTCTAGTCAGACATCATCAATTGTTCGTTTTCATTACGCCAAGTTCCTACAGATTTAAAACATGCTAGTATATCCCTTGCCTAAAAGAGGGTCTCCTACTGAATCCGACCTATGCAGACGAGTTTCTATTCTCTCTTCATTTTCAAAATATTTGACAAAATATTCTATAACCGTTTAATTAGCTATTTTGATACTAACCACCTCTTAAATAATAAGCAATATGGCTTTTGAAAAGGGTAATTGGTCATTACTGCTATATTTCAACTCATCAAATCGATCCAAAAATATTGGGTAAGAATTCATGCCTGCTGATGCTGTACGTAATATATATTATATTTTATGATTTGTGCAAAGCCTATGACAGAATCGATCACACCCTCTTAATTAAGATGAGAAAAAACCTTGGATTCTCTGGAAATCCCCGTAAATGGATGGAATCATTCATTAGGGACTAATTTCAAGTGGCAATCTACACTCATGGCTCTGTTAAAGGGCGCATTACAATTTGGTCTAATCCCTCTGAGGTGGAAATTGGGGTCCCTCAAGGATTACTTCTGGGACCTTTGTTGTTTGTCATCTTTGTGAATGATCTCCCCACTGTCCTCAACTCTCCAATTAGTCAGGTCTCCCAAATTTTATATGCCGACGATACTTCTTGTTTGGTCGGTCCACTGCAATAACTTTCCAGGTCTGCTGACAAAAGCTGAAGCATCTACAAACCAAATGTCAGCATAGTGTGCTAATAATAATTGATTGTAAAACACACCAAGACTACATAATTGCAATTTCATTTTTTTTAATCTGCCCCAACCCATAGCCCACTCTTCAGATTGAACAACTCCATTTAGTAAAACTCACTAGGAATTAATTTTCTTGGACTTGCGATCTCGACTGGAGTAATCAAATCTGCTCCCAATATAAGAATTTCAAATGGCGTCTTTGTAATTAGACAATTGACTCCAATTGCTTCCATCAAAGTTATAAAACTTGTATACGTACCCTCATTTCAAACAGTATTAGTTTTTGGGGTAACTCAAGATATACGAAAATGTGTTCCATGCAAAATTGGGTAAAAAAAATGCATGGAGTTTCTATTAGAACTGCTGGGAATCCCATCTTTCTCAATATAAACATACAGTGCTCTCCATATATATCCTTAGCTGCTCTATGTTTTCTAAATTACATCTAAGTTTTTTATATTGGAATATGTTTCGCGGTTAGCTGTTCTGCTCCAAACTGCATCTCAAAAGTAGTTGCTGAAAGCTTTTTCAATGATAATAATTTTTATTATTTTTAATTTTTAACATAACGTTACCTACCAAGAATGATTATTTTGATAATTTAAACTAGCGTTTTTTATAGTCTGCTTATTGATAGCATTCTGAATGCTCCATTATGCATGGGAAGTTAATATATTTCATCTGCTTCTTGTTTTATTTTTGGGGCTATGGACAGCTAGGATATCTGTCTCTCCATTGAGAAACTAATCTAAAAAGTAACTCTGCTGCTGAATTCATCCAAGTGATTATTAGCATTACGTATGTGGTAATTTGGAAGTCACCTGTTTAGTAATTTGAAGAGGTAGTCATGAACACAGTCTATTGTAGGAAGAAGAATATAGGAGAGTGTCTGAGAAAAACATTAAAAGCATATAATCTTCAAATTTATAATTTTAAATCGACTGCTTCTGACTTAGTATTATGGAAAATTTAATATTAATTTTATAAATATAATTAGTAATTTTCTGCAGTAATTCTGTATAAAAGGAGTAATTATAGTTACATGAACATTTTCACATGCTACTGGAGATAAGGGACATATGTCAGAAAAAGAAAATATTCAAACAGCTGGATAACCAGCTTATAGTCCACTGAAAACCTATCCATTCTTTTGTTGGCAGTAAATCGTTCAAAGCTATTGTATATCTCCTACTATTCCTTCATTCACATCAAAATTTCGTTGCTCCGCCAGCATAACACTTTCTGCCATGCTCGAGTCGCTGAGAATATCGTAATAGCCGTGCATATAAGCCTTAATAACCCCCTGGAGTGAGAGGGACTGGGCCGGGGGGGGAGTGGTGCTCCTGAGTGCAGTGGGCGCTTTCACGGGTGAGTGGGATTGGGTGGCGGGGAAGCGGCCGCGAGGAGAGAGACCCCTGAACTGGAAATCCCCTCAACTTACGCCGTACCAATTTCGAAGCATGGCGTGACATTGAAATGGAGAAGGGAAAGCCGTGGGGGATTCGTTCCATGCCTGGAGCAGGAATAAGAATGGAGAGTGATCGTGCACCTCGATGCTGGAAAAATGAAGATGCAGGGTGAGTTTTGGGTCGCTGAGTGCCAGTGTGATTAAAGTTATGAAAAATGGATACACAGAGACTTCGTTGCCATTCGCTACCAAACAGTGAGAACTCTTTCCGGGCCCTAACGCTTGGATGATTTCCGACCGCAGTGAACGGTGAAAATCTTGCCTATTACTATCCTGTTCATTTGAATTTCCACAATTTCGTAAAGCGCTTCCCCATGATATTCAAATTAGCATTTCCTATCACGGTGTGACTGAAACCGAAGGGAAAAAGTCCAACTTGGAAGCTATCACTTATTACGAAGTTTTCGTAAAAGTATAGCAAATTAATGTATTCAGTGATTTTGATAATCGGATAGAATTTCGCTTTTTGACGTGGATCAATTTAATATTCATGTCACACAGACATTCCAAATTATCTTTGGCGATTTAATACTGGAGGATTATACTTTACTGTTCACTCGAATTTATTTATAAATGTTTCTTTGAATTTGTAACGTAATTCTTAAAACATTCGTATTACAAACGAAAAATTGTGAATACAATTTGTCTGCACTAAGATTGTTCAACCATTTCATTATTGTTTATATTAACATACGCACACATATTCATACACGTAGTGTAAATCTGCTTGTTGAACGTACTTTTGTTGCTTAAATTTTATGATAATAACACATATAATAATCTTTAATTGGTAAAAAGTCCTGCACAGCTCAAGACTAGCTGTTTAGTTAATTGAAAAATAAGACGTGTAAAAACGTTTTGCTAAGGAAATAAATAAACAGATGTAAAGAATATATGTAGGAACAATCTCCTCCAAAAATTCCGTCACTGTGTTAATAAGATTTTTAAGCAACTATGACTAGAGACTCCAACAAACTCTAAAAGGACGAATTTTTCTGCTACGACAATGAAAACCGGAAGAAAAATAGAAGCCAAAAAAGAAAAAAGAGTTACACAAAGATGCAAAATGTCACCAGAGCTATTTCTCAGGTACTTGGAAGAGGCAATAAAAGAAGTAGAAGCTGCGGTCATTAAATAAACTAAGGTGAAAGGTGACAAAATTAACATACTCTGATTCGTAGATGAGACGGTAGTCATAGAAGAAAACCGTGAAATCCTAGAGGCATCACTGAACATAATGGATGAAATGCTTAAAGGATATAGCATGTAAACAAACATCAAGTAAGGTGAACTGTGACGAAGTGAGCATGCTCCGCTTCACTGTAGGCATCGCCGTTTTAGCAGAGAATCCAGATGACCTACAGGCATCAGTGAACTCGATGGTTGAAGCGCTTCAAGAATATAACATGAAAATTAACAATAAGAAAAATAAAACACTAGAGTGCAGAAGGGAGAAGCTGACAGCAAACGTCGAACTACAAGGAGAGAAGTTAGAACAAGTGCAATCATTCACCCTCCTCGTAAGCACCATAACATGCGATGGAAGAAACTCGACGGACATCAAGTGCAGAATAGCTCAAGCCAAGAAATAGTTTAAGATGAAGAGGTAAATGCTATGCTCAAAGAAGATAAATTTACAAGCAAGGAAGGAGTAAGTCACGGCATCCGTATGGAGCGTGGCTCTCTATGGATCAGAGACGTAGACCATCCTGAAAATAGATCCGAGAAGAATGGAAGCCTTCAAAACCTGATGTTAGAGACGATAGCCGAAAATATAAAGGATGGATAAGGTAAGAAATGAAGAAGTATAACGAAGAACATAAGAGGAAAATCCTGTATGGAGCACAGTACGGAAAAAGAGAACCAGATGGTTTGGTCACAGAATGAGACACAATGGATTTGTCAGGAACATAATCGCGGCAAAATAGAAGGGAAAGTCCCACGTGGGAGATAAAGGGTTAGAAAATCTAGGAGAAATCAAGGGGTGTTTAAGAAGAAGACTTACTGTGATATGACGGAATTGAAATGGAATAGTGAAAAATGAAGGGCTGGAATCTACCAATCTTAGAATTCATAGACTATGATGATGATGAGTATAGAATTTATTTAATTTTTGGTAGTAACATATTTTGGAGATTTTGGATTGTCATACCATTTATCCCAACATATAAAAAATATATCACTTCGAGTTTTAATATTTGAAAATTAGGTTTTTTCTAATAACACAACTTCCTAGATATATAAATTTATTACAGTCATAATTACCTATTTTGCAATTACTTGGCACGCAGTAAGCGTCAACTTCGGCCTTTGCAATGTTTCTCACTGGCATTTTTTGCATCTTAAGTACGTTTCAATCACGTGATTGGGGGTAAGGCGGCCCAGAGGTAGCACGCTTGCCTGTGGATATAAAGGTCGCGGGGTCAATCCTCGGCAAAGGCGAAAAAAATTTATCATCAGAAATATATTCTGGAACGAGGCAACTTCATATGATGTCCAGAAAAATCTTATCTGGAACGAGACAACCTAACAAGATATACAAGCCTGAATGGCTAGTGGCATAAACCCCCCCTGCCAAACGCCCTAGTGGCGTCTTGCGGGGTATCGTGTAGATTTTTTTAGATCCATTACTTCACAGGAGTGTACCATAGCAGATATTACTTTGGAAGAAAGCATAATAAATATTTCACCAATATTTTTGGGGGATTATTGATTTTAGGATTATTAATAGGTTTGTAGTTCTAGATATCCTGCCTCATACATTTGTGAAATTCACATTCCAAGACAATGTTGGGTCTAGGTGAAAACCCAGAAGTTTTTTTAGGCTAATTCCTGTTCAGAATCCTTTAGGCTTATGAATATTCATTGAGTTTTGCCATTATTTGCAAGAACCCGTAGCAGAGAACCAGTTGGTTACTTCATCTAGGGCTTGAATAGCTATAGTAAAAGATCATGTGATCTCCTCCTGAGGTTGAATAATCTGCATAAAGAAAGGAATTTTACGAGGGCATGTCAACATCAAAATCATTAAGCATTATAGTAAAAAGAAGAGCCCAGCACAGATTCATGGGGAATACATTTTGAGATGGTGGAAGTAGGCAGGGATTCATTATCCACTATGAAATTTGGATTCTCTCTTCTTACCTTACCCAAAACCAGGTACCTTAGGTACCTGGTTTTGTGTAAAGTAAGAAGAGAGGGTTCTAAAATTTTAACTTCAATGCCCCTTATATGCCTCCCCTCGTACCATAATAAACTAATTTCTCATTTAAAACATGGAGATCAACACATTTAAATTCTTTGCTCTGATCACAGTATATTTTTTTATTTTGCTCAAGTTCATCAATTACATGATAGATAAGCTTTTGAAAGGCATCATCAGTTGATTGGTATTTTTCTAAGACCAATTGGAGATTCACAAATAATATTGTTATATTCCAGAAATAGGTAAAATTTACTTTTCAGAACTGATTAAATAATTTAAGAAAAAACTGGGTCTACCTATAGAGGTAGGTAGACTCAATTTAGACTAGAATAGTTATTTATACTATTTCTATCACCATATTTATCTACCAGAGCTACTTTGGAGGTTTTATGTTTTTCTGGGAATACACGCTGTTGAAGACATTTGTTGATGAATAATGTAAGAGGTGAAGATTTCAGAAATGTTATTATTTACATATTTGATAAGATTATTCTATATAGTACACAGTCTTTCAGATCTTTTCATGAGTTTGACTGTTTTTGAAACATCTAATGGAGTATCATTTGGCCATGATAATGCATCACTTGTAGTACTCATTTTCTGAGGTGATTCCTTCCTTACTTTTGGCTCTGGGTGGCATGATGCTTCAAGCCACTTGCTTTCCAGAGTCCCTATGAAATTGGAAAAATCATTGGCTGTAATTGATGGACTACAGGTATCCTACCGTTTGCCTGTAGCAAAATTATTTTTCTTTCAGTCTACCATTTGTTGTTAAACTTACTAATTTGGTCAGCATTTGCATTTATTTATGCCGGTGCTATGGCCGGCTTGTATCTATTCCTTAATTTGACATAGCTCCGTTTTCATAAGAGGAGAATTTAGGTGTGCTAGGGACTAAACATGGTCTCTCACATTTCCGGAATCCTGTGAGTACCATTTCACTTGACTAAGAATATTTCTTGAAAATTTCTTTTGATGTATCACCAGAAAACAGAGAATATAAAGATCAATGAGAAAAAAAAGAAATTCATCGAAGCTATTCTATATGCATAGAATGAGTAAGATAGTCTTATTATGGTACACTGCCTCATAGGTCTATGTCTATATTTATAATTCCAGTAAGCCATCGCTGGGGTTTGTGGCAGAGGGTGAGATATATAAATCAAGTCAAGATAAAGATCTCAGTTAAATCAAACCCGTTTCATCATCATAGATAACTTCAATAATTTTAAACTTTGATTAGTTTCAATGATTAAATAGCCCAGTGCCAAAAACGCTTGCCTGGTATCTGTCTCTGCCAATATTCCTGAATCCTACTAAAACTCCTACCATTGAACAGTTGCAAGCCCAAAAGCAATTTTTCAAGTTCCATTACCATGATTTTTACGTTACCATTTGGTGATCTATATAATGATACAATAATTACCATATGTTCCACCAATTGCGCAGCAACAAGCTTACGTTGCAATTCAATACAGAATGCTCCCCCATTAATCACCTTACATGTTATGCCAATCCTGACATAAATCACCATTTCTTTCACCACTACTACAAGAAATGGATACCGCAATAGAATCAGTAAGAGACAAATGTCAAGTTTATCTTCCTCTAGCCCATTGTCTCATAAGCAGGCAAATTTAGCTTCTACTTTCAAGAAAAACATTCAAGGTCATCATGACTATTGCGATTGTTCAGCATATTCAAGTGAACAATATAAAACCTCTCTTATAGTCAGTTTGAACTGCCGTCTAGTCTTCGTTGGCCCTATCTCCTGGGGGACTAGATTGATCAGGACCACCTTCGCTCAATTGTAGAAGTTCAACTTGTCTCTTCAAATGGAAATTTCTAATACCTAGCCGTATTGTTTAGCCACACAAGTGGATCTGATACCCTTTCGTTCATGCTCTTTTTAACTGAGATTTTAAAAGATGAATAAGGACCTTGAACCTTCTGTGCTGTAAATTGAACTTCTGCTTTGAGCGAGCGTTTCAAATGATCTTCCTCCTCCTCTCGAGAAGTACTTCCACACGTGTCCATGGGACATGCTACTAAAGGACAGTCGCTCTTTGCAATTCAAATAAAAGATTTCCGCTTCCTGAACTCAGGAACGGTTAGAAGACCCTCAGCATTTGTATAAATCAGGTGATGATCCTTTCTATTGAGGAGTAAGCTCCGAAGGAATTTAGGCCGAATATTATCCCTTTGAAATCTCTTTGGAGGGGCACTATTTTGATCACTATCACCATTTTCCCTCACCGAGGATCCCTCTTCACCGCTCTCCTCATTGATAGGTCAACCCCCGCTCTTGAACGTTGCATACCTTAGTCAAAATCACCGGAATTTCTTCATTGGGTCGACATGTGGCACTGATTGCATTCTTTGAAGGGTAATGAACTTCACTATATCCTATTAGGGCTTTAGTAGCCTCACCGGGAACTTCACTGTCAACATTTATTATTTCGTCTTTGAGGCGTTGATAAAATTTTTTGTGACAGCCAATTGCAACTTATTGAAAGAACGAACTTCATTCAGCAGGAGTTTAAACTGCGATGATTGTATCTTCGTACTGTTGATGCACTCCACTTGGCTTCTTTTTACAGATTCCAAAACCTTTTCAAACTCTAACTGATTAACAACGGTCAAGTCGAGCGTTTATTTTAAGCTGCGTAACTACGCATTTCACAGGCGATAATTACGATAATATCCTCAAATAGTTTGTAGCATGGAAGTAATCAGTGTAGGTGATGGTCATCGTGGAAAAAATGACTTTAAAAAAATATAACCTGTCCATTTGTCTCTATCATTCGACTAACGTATAATTATGGCTATGAAAGCTTGGTTTGTACCTGGAGGAAGAGCTCTCGGGTTTCCGATCGGGTCCAGAGGTTGGTATGCACCGACGTTTCGATGGCTGCTAAGTCCGCCATCGTCTTCACGGTGAATGAATAATA
>LYUA01001894.1:166286-177404 GCA_002093875.1 Calopteryx splendens | reverse complement strand
CGACTCGGGCGCGCCGGGTGAGGAGTCATCCAGCGTGCGCGTGTCGAAAGATCATTTAATTTAATTTAACTAGCGACCGAAAAACGGCTGATGCAACCGATCGAACTATTGCGCACTCTTGGGACATAACATTATAAATGAAGAAGTATACAGTAGAGCAGAAGTGGAAAAGACCATATGGAACACCTGACTGTAAAGAAGAACCACATGGCTTGGTCACACCGTGAGGCCCAACGGATTTGTCAGGAACATAATCGAAGGGAAAATAGAAGGGAAAGCCCCACGGGGAAGACCAAGGGATAAAAAATATGTAGGACAAGTGAAGAGGGATGTAAGAAGGAAGTCTTTCTCTGGAGTGAGGGAATTGACATGGGATATGGGAGAAAGGAGGACCGTATCAATCATAGCATTGAAAGGCTATGATGATGATCTCCAAAAATTAGAGTTTGCAACGATTACTTATCCTCGTTTGAATCTCCCCTATCAGTAAAAAATTAACTGTTTTCGGCTCTACTTTGTGAAAGTTCATTACTACAATGATGAATGACAACTTTGCTTTTTCACATATACACTATTAATCACTACCAGGTTTCGTTTCATAGTAACATCATATACCTATGCTGTTACTATGAAACAGCATAGGTATATGAACATACTATCTATGTATCGAAACGTGATAGTGAATAAATAGTGTATATGTGAAAAAGCAAAGTTTTCTTTCATCATATTGTCCCCTATCAGTGTAATTCCGGACTAGAATTATTCCTGCTGTGCCTTCGTTGAACTCATGGGGTGTGAATGCATCTAGTGATTTAAGCCGTTAATGCAATTTAAACACTTCAAAATGATTCCCCACCCAAAATCTCCAGATCCGCTGATTTTGCTTGCCAAGTGTAAAAATTGTCCAACTTCTTCCAGGTTTTGATTCTTCTGTCTAAGTTAAACAAGCTTCTTCTTTAGATTCCCTTCCCTCCCTGCCTCGAGAGTGATCCTCCATCTCCAACTAAACGGAATAAACTGAATTTTATCCGCCACCTTACTTATCAACCCGAATGTTGGCCTCGACAGGTGATGGTAGAGCTCACCCCGAACCGACCAAGGATGGCCGAGAAATTCGATCACTCGGCTTTCCATAAAGTTCTCGTGAATTGAAACGCCCGCGGCTTTGATTTTAAGGTGAGGTTATCCTAAAAGGCATAGCCATTGGCCCAATAGGCTACTGCAAAATTGATTGCTGTGTTCCATAAAACATGATGTGGGCATAAAAAATCCATTGCGTCACTCTCTACCCAGAGTGGGTCTCTTCTTTGATTACGCAAGACTTTTGGAGGTTTGGAGGAAGGGGGTTAGCAATCCAGAAGGAATATTAAATAAGGTTTAATATTACGTTATTTCAGCCACAACTGCAATTTGCGGGATGATTGCCAGTTCTCAAGGCGATTAATTTTCCACCTGAGAAAGTTTAATGCGACCGATGAGCACTCCGTGGTTTACCTAGATGCGTTTTATTCTTTTACAAAAAGGTTCTCGTGTTTTATTTATAGAAGTAAGGATAATTATTTTAAATCGGTTTTTAATGTCTTAAGGATTCTCACTAAAGGAGCGGACGTACAAAAAGGTCGAAATTGATCTTACGCCATTTAAGGACGGCCCAGTTGATTTTAACTCGTTCTTGCTGTGAAGAATTCGTTCATAGGTCGCTCCGAAATCCCTCCCGAGTATTGCCAAGCCTATTCCTAAACGCCCTTGTAGGGGCGCAGTGGTCTCATTAGAATCCCCGTGGCGTTCGTCCATTAGATAACCAGGGGTCGGAGGAGGAGGAAGCGATGGGGCGAGCGGGGCCCTCCTCCCAGGCCCTTCCTCCACCCTTTCCGTGCCTCGACGGTGCGTCACGCGTGCGAGTCGTCGAACCCAGCGCCCTCTGGAACGATGCTCACTTGTCTCCGTTCATTCGGGCGTGGAGGCTTGTCGGGAGAGGTTGTTTTTCCGAGAACTGTAAATGTGATTTGCGAGCGAAGAAGCCGGAGTTAGGTGCGGAAATGACGTGAGTAGAACTCATTATTACCTTTCACTTCGGGTGCCACAATTATAATCACCCTGCACTCTCCCTCTTTTTCCATCCTTTTCTTCTAGCAGTAAGTTAGAAACGTATTGTATTTTTTTTACTATTCCATCAGCGGGATCGGAAGTGAATGGATTTTAAAAGTGATTGTGTTTTTAAATTATATCGGTTCACATTGGTGTGGGTGGAATTTACGGTTTCGAAAGTGTTTGCAGGAAATGACTACGAATATCCACTGTTGTGACTCCGGTAGCAGTGTTAATGTGATTTGAGGTTTGAATGCACGTCACCAATGACTCCTCGTCTGTAGCGAGATTGGTTTCTTCAGGCACATAAATTTATCGTGTAAATGTGCCCCCAGGGTCCTGGCCAAGATGCGATGCCACAACCCAAAGGGGTTTTTCTGACCCACTCCTCCCATTCCCGTTCTTAGGCACCCACAACCCTCACCCCCTGCTCTTGTGTGCGATTTGATCCATGCTCCTCAGGGTGTGTGATTAGGGTAGTCTCAACGATTTGTTTCCTTTTGCCGTGAGATTTCTTTGGCCTCTCTCTATTTCATTCCCACTCCCTCCCCCCCCTCTCTCTCTCTCGCTCAAACCCTCTTCGTTTGGTAGGAAAGTTGTGGCATCGGGAGGCCATCTTATTCATCGTAAGTTATCATCCGTCATCAAATGCCATGGCATGAATCCCATCTTCTTCTGCTGCTGCTCGTAACTGAGTATAGATTCCAAATGTGCCGACCTCCCAAAATAGTTGTTGACTACGGCAGAATTTTTTTTTCCTCTGTGAAATTTCCAAAGTGACTAATCCTAAATCACATTCCCAAATTGAGGAGCGAGTTTAGTTGTTTTACATTGGTTATTTTAATGCATTTTTTTTAGTTTTTGGGAACAAAACTCCTGCATCACTCAACCTTCTCACTTCTCACAGGCAACCTATCGGATTTCCTCTGTTAAGATATTTTTTAATGGTGCCATCTTTGTTCGTAATAAATCTTTAGCTTATTAATTATGTTTTTATAATAAATGTGCTTTAAAAGGGAATTTTCAAATATGTCTAATTTTGAGGAGGTCGCAAACCATTTTCTGACGCTTTCTGACGAGTCCAGGCGTCTAATTCGACGTTTCGCGGGTTCGTATCCTGCCCGGGTTAGGTGTCCAATCACCAACTGCATTGAGTGCCTTTGTCTTCCGAAACACTCAACACTTCGTCCTCATCGTTTGTTTAAACAATTTAAATGGTTGTACTATTTTACTCGCTTGCAATGGTGTCTGGGAATAAATTGCTGTATTTTTGTCAAAATCATTATTCATTAATGCATCGTCATTATCTGAAGGCCTGCCTTAGTCATTCCCCTGCATTCATCCCCACACTTTTCATTCCCACATAGGATAGCCATTGCATTTCACCGGTTTAAAATGTAAAGCGGGTGGGGAAAATAATAATGTCTGGTCACGGCAGCCGGCCGGCGATAGGGCTTCGGTCCCGCGGAGTTTGCTCACGCCTGGGAGGATTTTATTCGCCGTAGAACCTGATCCATCGGGAAAGTAATCCGCGATTGAAAACCTCTTGGCCGAAGGTTAAGATCAGATGGCTTCCGAGAGACCCTCTCGCGTTCCCAGGCTCGCAGTTTCCTCGAGGTAAAACCAACCAATGCCCCCCCACGTTCTATTTTTATCAATAATGGCGTTCCCCGAGCGAGAGTCGACTACGCGTCTCATAAAATCAATTCTATTCACGTGCGTAAAGTGTTGCGTGTTTGTCACTTGCTTCGATTTTTACGCGCTCTGCGTATGATCTTGACTTAAAACAGCAGCTTTCATTAAAATTACTCTGAGGATACAAGTCGGAACGTTGAAGCTTATTAATAATAATAATTAGTATTTTTTTTCAGTTTTCCTACTCCTTTTAATTGCCCCGATTTCACCCAGTAATTTCTTCCGATACCTTCGGTCACATTATTTTCCTTCCTTTGCAGGCCGTCGTAGGAGCGTACGTTGGCGAGCTTAATTCTTAGTACGAGTCCTTTGCTCGCTTGTTCGCTTACCTTTAACCGATGGTGCTTTGAAATGGGTAGTTCAACATTTCGCTAGGAGGGCGGTGTCCGTTGCATCTTAGTGATTTCCAAGCGACGTCATTAAAGTAGCAGTGATAACCCCTGCGCGCTGCAACCGGGAGTGCTGCACTTTTAAGCTCCGGTGTGACACGTGGGTCGCGTCCAATGAGACACTTAAGAGTTTCAGAGGTTCTTCAAAATGAGGCCATCGATTTCAATGCATCTTTTTCAAGACGTGCATCTATACGTTTCCTTATGTCAATCGATTTGTTCCTTTGGAGGAACTTTTGCCATTTCGTAGGGAAAAAAGCCGATTTTCGGCGCTTAGGACCCGGTGGCCCAATTTCGCTTGCTTGTCATTCAAGTTACGTGCCATGGCATCAGTTTGCACCTTCAATGTAACTAAGCCACGCTCTTAGCAATTTACAGAAAACTGAATGTATTTATTATAAAATTTATGCAAGTTGTGAAAAATAGGCAAAATTGGAAACTAAGGATTTCATTTTAAATTGATGTGGACAGTTTAGGACGAAGGTAGTGCGGCATTATGTTGGCATGATTGTCCTGAAGGTTTTTGTTTATAATTACTGGTAACATCAACAAAGATTTGTATTTTATTAAGTTTTCACGCGAAAGACAGGGTATGCTGGCGTTGACGACGAAGCATATGATTTCGGGGAAGACTTGAGAAAGTAGCTCATTCGTTAGCTTAGACGCCTGCGACACACCTAGGGCTCGGATTTTGACGGTGGCGTACGGGGTTCAAATCTGGTTGAGTCTTCTGCGCTCTCCTGGCCGAGCGCAAGCTTCATGGGGGACCCGCAAGAGGTAGGCACTGGGAGAGGAACTGGACCACGTCCCCAAGCCAACGCTTTGATGCATCCGATTCTGCGTAGCCACAGGCAGCGGAGCCAATAGGAAAGTGGATCTGGCCAACGCAGACGTCGATCCCGCAGGTAGGCCGCGGAAAAGATCGAAAATCGACGATCGCCGTCTGTCATTTGTTCATCTTTAACTCTTCGAGCACGCACTAACAATATCTTTGATCATGAATTTACATACATGCATATTCATGTCTTTGATGTTGGAAATCTCGTCGAAAACACTCGGAGAGCGCGTTATCGCAGTTTTCTGTTTCCTCGTGATTCTCGCAGTCATTAAAACGTGGCAAGACTTTGACGTGCGCAGCTTTGCTCATAAGCCTTTCTGTTTTTGTCATTACGGAAATGGAGTGTTTGTAACTCGAGAACTTTTGAATTTGACGTTTTCCTTCTTTTTCTGCCGCTTAAGTCTTTTCTCGTTTCTTCGCCACAATTGTTCCCTCACGAGGATTACTAAATCTATTGAATGATTTCACGCGTTTCGAGATTCCCTTAAATCTAATCTGTTTCCCTTAAGTTGGAAAATGAAGTCTGGGGTATTTATGAAGATTCCTGATGGCTCACATATTTTCTCTAATGACATCATCGTCAAATGTAATCTACCTCTTCATGGTAGATTTTTAACGGTCCTTGACAACTATTATGATGCGAACTTCACGTTTCGCAAGGACTTCTTGTTTACCCTACTTACTTTTCTGTTAGTTCTTTCAACCATTCCTCCGCCTCATACTTCTCAACTTCCAACTTTTCTTTCACCATATTTAAAACTCCGTCTTCAGTCTTCCTCACTGCCCAACTTATTTTCTCCATTCTTCTCAACGACCACATCTCAAAAACCTCCCAATGTACGCTCATCCTCCAATCCCAAATACCAGGTTTCGGATGCGCACAGCGCTCCGCGCAGGCTACACTCTCCATATACAAGTCTTTACTAGTCTTTCCTTTAAGCCTTTAAGCACCTGTATTCAATTCCCTTCTTGCAAATTCTTCTTTCGCCAACGCTATTCTTCTCCTAGTGCCCCTTCTGCTGCGCCCGTTTTCCTCAGTAATACTGTTTAAACACGTGAACCGTTCCACCTGCTCTAGTTTATTCCCTACTGCTTTAATACTTGACTTAACCTTAATATCCATTGAGAATTTGATTCAGACTGATGAGAACCCGAGAAAACGAGAGTTATTAGGAGATCGAGGCGACGAGAGAGAAGGAGAGGTTCAGAGTTGACACAGTCAGGGCATTCCAATCCGCAAGTTCATAAAATCAGAATCAAATCATGGTAAATGAACAAAAACTAACCCCCCACTCCGCCCCCTTGATCCCCATCCCCCTTGTATATACATTAAAGGCTAGGTTCAATCTCTCTGCGGTCTGCATTCGTCTCCAGAAGTGAATTGCACTATTGCACGTGTTTTTACCGGTCGACCTCGCGTCTCCCGCCCGCCGCCGTTTAACTCGTCTCAAGTGAAGGGAGGAGCTCCTTCGACTTCCGACCGCCGAGGGATGCTAGGCAAAAACCTTCCTAGGCGAACACCCTTTTGAGCACTTGAGGGCTCACGTGCTGGCGACCTGACGTGAATTTCGCAGACGCACATTTCCTAAAAAACTCTGGATTCGACAAGATCCATTTCGTGAATCGGAAAAATGAAATGGTTCAGGCGTGGGGGTAACCCATACCTTTCATATGCCGTTCCCTTTCGGGTTAGGCGAAGTCAAAAAAATACACCAGGTCCATCCAGGGAGTTACACCCGTTTCGAATTTAAAAACAAATGTGGGAGTCATCTTTAGGTGTTTTTTTTTACTTTCGGTGGCACGAATTTACTCAATCTTCATCATAAATTGTCACCGGTTTTCAAACATTTGTCATAGCTTAATCACCAATTTTTCGATTCCCACTCGATAGCCCTCTCCCGCCAGGTTCTGCAACCACTTAGTCACTTCCAAGTGTAACCCCACAGTCATCCGTAAAGTGTTGACCTACCATTTCTTCCAAACAGCCCCGCCCTTGCATATTTATTTCGCCTGTGTCGCATTCATACACACTTTCATTCATGCTATTCTGTTCCGGAGACACCTGATATCCCTTCTCCTGAGAGTTTCTTCCATCGCATTCTCTGATGACATAATCGGTCCACCCTTTCCTCGCGAACCTTCTATTCTTCTCTCAGTAAGTATAACTTCTATGTAATCGACTCTCACCCATTGTTTCAACATAGCCAAACCAATAGCACTTTTTTTCCTCATATTCCATTTAAGTCTTATAATCTAATCTTCGCGGGTTTTCCACCGGGTCGGGGTTTCAGCTGCCTACGTTTCGACGGCTAACCCTACCATCATCCAGTTCAAGGCTCCACTTTCGCCGTCTTTGTATGTCCTACGATTAGGCTCGGGTCACTTCTGATTGCCTGTTGCTCATGTTCTCTTTCTCTCTTCTCGCCGTCTTTATTTATTTTTTTTTGGATTACCGGCTTCCACGATTGTCTGAGGGCACATCCTGTATCTCGGTTGAAGTCTCTTTCTTCAATTAGGATTTCTATGGACTCTTATGTCAGACGGTCACAGTTTTCGTTTGCTATGGCAATCAGTTTAGAGACGATGCTTCAGGGTGAGGCTGTGGTCAGCAATGGCTGATTTTTTCGGAATAGGTCAGTCTGTTGCATCTCTTGTGCTCCTTAATCCTGGTTTCTATCGCCCGGGCAGTCTCTCCTATGTCTTTTTCCCCGCGCTCGCATGTCATGCGATAAACACCCGGAGTCTTCTGAATCCCAAGTGGTTCTTCACTCAGACGAGTTGGTTTCTTAGTTTCCTCGGTGGCTAATGGATAGTAACTATTTTCTTTCCTCAATATCCTTGAGAGTTATCCCGCTATGGTGGAGATATTCGTAAGACAGGCTCTGGAAATGGTTTTTTCTTTTTGGGGACAAATGATTTTCTTCGTGAGACTCTTTGATACGCCAAAAAAACACCAAATGTTACACATATGTATCGTTTCAATGAGAAGAATCAGTTCGTTTGACGTCAGGTGAAGTCCAACATCCGAGACCCGATTTTTTAAGCTGCGAAATCCGTAAAATAGACCATAGTTGATGTCACAGGATGTTTATTTAAGAACTTCAGTGCTACTTTTGCATCATGTGTACTTCCGGCCAGCACTGTCGTTTCCTCGTGCACCATCGGCCATTTCGCTTCAGCATTCTATGGAAACATCTTCTGAAATATAAAAGTTATTTAATTAGTCGATTTGCATTCTGCGGCCTCTGTTGAAATTATTGTTCCAGCTCTGTCACTCCATTACATTTCACAGGGTGTACTTTAAAAAGCTCTGTCGCTCTTTACAAAGGACTTAATAATTTATATTGTCTTTGAGTAACGGATCCCATGGATACATTGTGTAGTAGTGTTGAATGGTTACGGCCCATGTTCCAGCATCGTCGGAAAAGTTAATTTTCCCTCTGTGTTTCGTTTAGTTCTTGGATCAATGCTTCTTGAGGAGTGTCCCATATTTTTGCAGCATTTTCTATTTGCGGTCAAATTAACGAGAAATAGTATCTCTCTCTCTCTCACACACGTTTTCCTCGCCACGTTTTCCTACTTTGCTCTGATTTTGCTTAAAAAATGAGCATATCTTTTCTTCTTTGGCCTTATTATCCGTGATTTTTCCACAAAATAATGCTTGCCACAGTCGTTTTTGCCGTCAAATGTCGCTATTATCAATTTATTCTGTCCCCAATGTATTAACACAATTGTGGTTCTCTATGTGAATTCCGTCCTAATGATAGTATGCTAGTTAGGCGATAGGTGGGTTTTTTAATATTTATTTCTTTTCGCTTTGGTGCCTTATTTCCTCTTCAGCAGAACTCGTTTTGTGATATTCCTTGGCTGGGAGATCCTTCCGCCCGGGATACGACTAGCGGCAGGCTGAAAATGCCTAACCTCTCGCAAAGACCGCAAGTACGGATGCGAAACGTCTCCTCTCTACCGTGTTTTCCACTTTTATGTAATGCTCGACTTAGTTTTCTCCTCACAACTTCGCACGTAGGATTCAGTGGAGACTAAAGGGAATTGTGTATCGCAATTTGTGTGCCGTTTCTGATGGACTCATGGACTAAGAACTACTGCACTGTTAATCCTCGCCTAATACGACATTAAAAATCTTAAGTACGGTGGTCCATTATTTTTAACTCCGCTTACTTAATGCATCCATTCATTTCGTCCAATATTTTTGATGATTTCTTGCCTCTCCGTACACCAGTCTTCGGCATCCCGTGTCCTCTCAAAATCCACTATCCCTGCCTCCTTAATACCTTCTATCTACCCCTCCAATGCCTTGAATTTCTTCTTTTGTTTTCCTTTCCGTCTATTTCATTTTTTCCATTCTCCACGCCCACATCTCGAAAGCTTCCAATCCTTCAATCCAAGATTTATCCTCTTTCCTCGACGACCAAGTTTCCGAGTCATACAAAAATACGCTTGTTTGCATATCAAAATTTTCACCACTCTTTTCTTTACCTGTTTACTCGATCCTTCATCGGCATGATAACTTACAATTGATCCACGTACGCGTCTACCGTTCTGTCCCGCATTGGCATCTTTAGGCGAACAATACAAGTTTAGTAAAGAATGAAATGGGTGTGAAAATGTAGAGCCCATCTTGACTGTCGTCTAGAGGTCCTCATTATTCCTATCGTACTCGATATCCAGTCATTTTCACGTGGCACAAACAACTTCATCGCATCCTTCCACGACACCTATATGCGAACTTTTTTTCTTTCCTCCATTGTAATAACGTTGGAGGGAAATGGCTACTGTTTATCTTTTCGTTAGCGTAAATTATCCCTGTTTCACTGAAGAAGACCTGTGTCTCCATGGATAATTTTGTGGCTCCGCTTTCAATGTTATTTTTTGCCCCCGAAGTTGAAAAAAATGTAGATTTTCGTACCATTTAGTTTTCTAATTCGATTCTGATAAAGGTTGTTCTGTAATACTCTAACAATACACAAGACTCTCTTTGCGCAATATTGGGTTTCTTTTTTTTTGGTATGCTCTTTCCCCCCTTGGAATGAGTGATGTGCTGGAAGGTGATGGTAGAGCCCGAGAGAGGAAGGAAGAGAATGGAAACGGTGGATGATCTCGAAGAAGGAAGACGATATGCCCGAGATGAAGAGAAGAGCGGAGGACATTGAGAGAGGGAGAGCTGGAGAAGACGCACCTGGGGTCAGCAGTGGCAGGCCACCTACGATTATGTTATTTCCTCATTCAACTCCATGTATTTTATACCCCCGTTGTGATGTTCGGATTGGCCGTTCCCTTCCATGTGTACCAGATTTAGGAACTATTTGGAGCTGCTTGTCAAAATATTCACATTTTTTCTTCGATTTTTTTAGTCAAGTCTCTTGCACCATTTTTATTTCGCCGGTGCAGTTCTCCTTATTTCCGGGTTATACTAATATATTTTTTTTAAATCTTCAAGTAATTTACATATGCATAGGTTCGGAATAAACGTATGGATATATTTACTTTTCCGAATGTTAGTATATGAGACTTAACTTGAGTTGACTTTTGCAATAATGAATTATGTTAATTCAGTCGTGTATGCCATTGCTTTTGTACTAATTTTAAAGGATTATTGAGTTTTCGTTTGTGTCATTGATCGAAATGCTAGACTTTTTCCCCTAAGTCCTTGAATTTTGCTTTTCAGATAGCATCAAGTGGATACCTATTCCATTGGTTGGATATAGAATTTTGTTAATATTTTACTTAAATCGGCAATGTACTAGTTGGCCGCTCCTTTAAAACATTTGATCGCATTTTCGTGAGTGAAACTTAGCAGGTTTTGCAATTATTGAGATTGTATGGTGGTGCGGTATTTAAAATTTTCTCAGTTTTTCTGGAAAATATTTTCCGTCATGTGTACTACACCTTGCTAATTCTTTATCTCTCCATCTATTTTAGGGGCGCGGTAGTCTATAGCACTGAGCTAATAACCGGAAGGCCGGGGTTCGATTCCGAGTGACCCCTTTAAACGCCTATACCCAGCTTCACCCAAGCTGTGTACCATTCTTGAGGCGCAAGGTCATCCTGGGAAATCACGGGCGGTGCAGGGAAAGGAACTGGCCCCCC
>LYUA01001894.1:138391-148471 GCA_002093875.1 Calopteryx splendens | reverse complement strand
TACAATATTTGCTCAAAGCTCTCCTCCTCTCTTGGGAACATATTCTTAATTAATAGTCTAATCAAATTGCTAACTTCTATAGATTGATGATTAGAATACACCTACTAGTTTTACCTCAAATCACTGAGTCTAGCATGCATGTTTTCATCTCGTTGTTCCAGTAATTCATAAGTTGATGTTGCATTGTAGTACCTCAGATCCTAAATTTCACAAATTCTGACATCATGGAATTCCTTCAAAGGTCTGAAGCACATTAAATTAGAAATGCCTGGGAGATTATGGTGCTGGCACTCCGAAATATAAAACATACAGCAAACAGTTGGAATGCACCTGAACCTGACAATGATAAAAATGATAATTAGTTACTTACCTGATTTCCAATAATGGTACATTTAACCTCCATATTTCTATTTTCATTTTAAAATGTGGAGTGTTGCTGATTTACAATGTTTTCTTTTTATGTTGAATGTTACTTTAAAATTAAAAGACCTAAAGAGATTAAAAATAAATATTTTTTTTAAATTCTATTTTAAAGGTAAATTTAGTGGCACTCTTGGAATGTATAGAAAACAGTTCATAATATATGAAATTGTAAATGTCTTATAGCTCTGAAATAGTTTAAAATTTGCTCAACCCTTACAAAAAAATAAGCTTTTTTATCAAATTCCATTAAATGCTCCTTAGTTCCAGCCCAGAACATCTTGACATGTTTATTTTTCTCCATATAAGTATCAAATAAAAGATAGTAGTAATGAGTTAATTTGGCTATTACAATATCCCACAGCCCCAAGGCTAAAAAATCATTTTTAAGAAAGAAAAGAATTAAATTATACTAATTGGATTACTTATTGTAAAGTATTGTTTAGATATGTATTAAACTACATACTATATTCCTCCTGAAATGATAATCTTGGAATTTTGATTCCACTACTTTTTTTGTAAATTGAAATGCACTTTTTAAATTGCATTTAGGAAATGCCTGACATCCCTTCAAAGCAGAATGAGTATTATTACAAAGCAGAGGCAATGATAGGTGTACAATGTAAACATGATGAGAAAGCTTGTTAAATTTTATCATTCCATTTTAAGAAAAAACAGAGCAGGTTGACAATTGCTCCATACATTGCCAAATTCCTTGGGTAAAGCTTCAAGAAACACATTTCAACCAATTGCAGAGTGAAACTTGTCGACTCATCAAAATCCATATAATGTACAGCTCACAAATATTCCTGCAGAAGTTTGTCGTTATCATTTCTTCTGAAATACAAGGATGGAAGATTGATGTGAAGTCTGTATAGAAAGAAGTTACAGTTGTGTAATGTGAATATCATCAATGAGAAGCATGGGTAAGACAGAGTTGGATAGGCTTGCTCACTTAATCTAAATACTTTGTATTTTACTTAGTAAAACTATTAGTTTCACAAGCTTCATAAATATCAAATGAAAAGAGTCTCACTTAAAAAATAAGCAATTGTGTCAAAAGATTTTGTGAAACAAAATATTATGGATGTTAAAAGGCAATTCAATTCTAGTTTTAGAACTTTAATATGAAACTGTTGTGAGTTCCATTAACAAACTTAACGTGAATTTTGTTTTTGAGATACCATTTGACTGAAAAAAACTACATAAACAATCAAATCCTTGATTTATGTTGCTTTGTATTCACTAAAAGAAAGTTAGTGTTGGATATTATTTTTCAATTGTTATCGATTTCAATGGAGATTCTTAGGCAAATTTAAATTGTGAATAAAGCTAAAAAAAAACATGAGTAACCGGTGAAAAAAATTTGGCACATATATCTATCTAGATAAAGGACTAGTTTTGTGGTCACAAATTAATGAACTAAAAAACTTTTGGATTTCGCTTTTAATTCACTCATACCACAAATAAGGAGAAACCAGGCATCAATGGCCAATATTATTGGGAAAGGTGGGGAAAAGGATATGAGGATAGGGATGAGAGAAAGGTAAGGATTGAGAAGGGATGGAGAAATAACTCACGAAGCTCATCTCTGGTGAATACCTTGATGGTGGGCACCAGTGGAACCAGCTGAATGTTGGTGTTCGAGTGGTGCGTGTCAACAGATGGTCAAAGGGAGAGGGGAAAGGTAAGATTTGGCATAAGGAAAAAAAAGGGAAGACACACCAGTAAAACAAAGAGGGGTGAAAAGAAAAGGGAAGAAAGAGGGGGGAAAATGCAACACCGTTTCAATGGCAAGGCCATCATTTTCAGGCGAAGATCATGGGATGACTGCACAACAGATCGTGGGGAAGTTGGGAGAGGAGGAAGGTGATGTCTTAGGAGAGGCTTGAAGGCAATTGAAATTTTCTAAGGCTATTCTCCATCCACTAACATCTCAATGGTCATTCTTTAGCCATTTTCCATCGAGCTTCCTCTACCCATTTTCCCCGAGTCACCAAGATATTTGAAATCTAGCATAACGTAGCCACGTGCCCAAATTAGAGGTCTCTTATAGCACATACAAAAATGTTAAATCAAGATAACTATTTTTTATAACAGTTCTAGCATTTACTCTAGTAGAGTAAACATATGTAGCTTATAGGTAACTTTTTTTCCTCCCGAATTTTAACCTTTCTTGCCTTAACTGATATTAATAGCATAAGTGAAAATCTGGAGAGTGAACTTCAAAGTTGACTTTTACTTGATAGTTGGTTCAAGATATTTTATTAAATATTTTTATGAAACCAGAGCAAATTATGCTACGTTAATGTAAAGAGGTTCAGTCCTTATGAAAAGAATTGCAGTTGCATTCCATTTGCTGCATTCCCTTAAGCTTAACACTTAATATTTTAGGAATATACATACCTTAGCCATGGTTTCCCCTTAGGTGAAGCCCATTTTAAAAGAAAAAATGTTCAGGATTTTCTCTTGCTCAACATCCTTCTCCATGAAATTCATAACTGATAAATATTCACGCGGGATCTTCAAGATTCTTAATATGTATTTATTTTTAATTACAGGCATGATTGATACACAAAGAGAAAATAGAGATCAAGAATAGGACAGGAAGTTAGGCAGCCTTGCTCACTTTCACCCACTCTGTTTCATGCATTCATCAAAGAATGGCTGGATGTGGTGGACGAAAAGGTTTAGGACCAGGTTATTGGAGTGCAAGGCAATAGGGTGGACATGTTTAGATGATGTGGGAGTCCTTGCTGAAAGTGAACAAGACAATTTTAATGCCAAATGATATGGAGACCACCCTCAGCACTTGGTAAAATATGAAAATAATCATGGGAAAACAACAAGGTTCTCATGGTGGGAAAATATGGCACAAAGGCTGGAAAATGTCTATGAATTCACCTACCTTGGTAATGAAACATAATGAAAGAAGCTACAACAACCTTTTATACAGGATCAATCAGGCTAAGACAGCTTTTAATAAGAAGCATGAACTCTTTACCTCATCCAAAATTAACAAGAGCCTAATTAAACAGCTAGTAAAGACTTTCGTCTGGACTGCTTTGCTCTCTAGCAGTCAAAAAATCCAAACCCTAGGCACAGAAGGGAAGAGAAGGATAGATGCCTTATTCCTAATTTTATTCCTTCCTTTTTTGAAGATAATATCTCTTCCCTGAAGATTTTTATTTCCTTGAAAACCGCCTTTGTCCTTCAAAGGCATAGTAGTGATTGTTTCAGCGGAGGAGAGGAAAATGGACTTACTTTTGCAAAGTGAAACAAATTGTGCACAACAGGATGCAGTATTTCCTGAGAGAGGAGAAATTGGGATGTGCTCTTCATTCTCTTGATAAAGTCCATAAGAGTGCTGCCAAGGCTTGACATCTAGGCAAAATAAAACTTAAGGCCAGTTTTCATGAAGGTATTTACTTAATATAATTATACTAATACTTTAATTAAACCTTCATTTCATATTTTACTAGGCTTGATAATTTTGCATAAACAGAAAAACTAATGATCTTGAATTTGAACACTGATTTGTTAAGTGAACCGAGTTAATACAAAGTTAAAATTTCATTATAACAGGTAAAGATGCAATGCAGCCCAAATGCTCCTCTCTTATCTTCAAGTTTCCATATAAACAACGACATTCTACGTAGAAAGACACTAATACAATGAGAGCAAATTCCCAACTGTCACAGGTTTCAAAGTAAAACAGATGGAATGAGGAGAGTTCTTGGGAAGTCTGGCATCGATATGGAAACTTGTACAGGAGATAGTTTTCCATTACAAAAGAACTGTAGATGGAAGGAAATTTCTAATGGAAATCAGTGACGTAGTTGCGGCAAGAATGGCCTTCCTCCGGAAGTTGCAAATTCCTGGGGCAGACAGGGAAAAAAGAATGCTTTATCTTGATGAAACTTGGGTATACCAAAATTAATCCAAAGGTTCAGCATGGTTTAGACTAAATGAAGATAGTGGTTTGAAATTACCAGTGGGCAAAGGTTTGAGGCTAAATGTTTGCCATGTCAGTTCCTCTGAGATGGGGTTTTTGCATTAATGCAAATAGTTATTTAGAAGCAAAGGCCATATTTACCACATGATAAGTTATGAAATATTTTTAATTTAATGGCAGTTCTTTAGATCTCAACGTTTAAATTATTGTTAAATTATTCTCTTTGTGGAAATTTTAAACAGGTTTAAAAAGTTTCTGAAGGTCTCGAAGGAGGAGCCGCATAACAGCATAATTGCAATGGACAACACATCATATCACTGTGTTGGTTGATAAGCCATCAACCACCTCCACAAAAAAGGCAAATATTGAACATTGCCTGCTATCAAAGGGCATTCGGTTTTACCTGCAACCAAACAGATTGAACTACTGCGATTAGTAAGATTAGCTAAGTATATGATCTAGACGGAAAGTCAGCTGCTGACGGCCATACAGTTTTGCATTACCACTGTGCCATTGCCAGTAAAACCCAATTGAGTTTGTCTGGTCTAGGGTGAAGAGACATGCTGCTGTAAGAAACGCAACATTCAGATTAAAATGGCCAGGAGATCCTAACTCATCAGGTAAGAACTATTGTTTATGAAGTAGCTCCCAATTTTTTCCATATGCCACATACAAAAAAATAAAAGAAGAATTGTGTTTTAATATTCCAGGTACTTGAAAAAATCACACTAGAGGAATGTGTCAATTATGCAGAAAAACTTCAAAAGGAGGATTTCGATGAGGAGATAGTACCAGACCAGATGATGGATCCTATGACTGCATACATTAGGGAAAGTGACAATGATGACCACAAGGAAGAAGACAATGATGCCCCCATTGCAAGCCCCTTGGATGTGTAGAAATATTGTCTGATAATATTACAAAATAAAAAAGGACTTTATACATATTTTGCTTCATAAAGGTTTTTCCTTTTAAGCAGATACATATGTTGCTATTCCCACATCCACTCCAGAGGCTTTCATTAATGACTGTTTTACATAGATAAGAGTTTAGCAAGTTTTTTTAGATGGGTTTCGCAACAGAATCCTTGCCTTCCTTTATTACTCTGTCAATAGCGAGCAGCAATTGCAGCGAGTATCCATTGTTTGACTGAAGGCCCTTCCATCCTACCTGCATAGCAAAGGGATTTTATGGCTTTCACCGACTCACTTTCTCTCTAGGGGCAGTACATTTGGCAAGCTCTACTTGAAGCTCCCCATTACCTTATGGAGCTCCCCACCCTCAAAAAGAGAAGGAGAATTCAGAGTGACTTTTTTTTCCTACCGTACTCATGAAAAGTTTAATGATTGTTTTACACATAAGAAATGGGACAACATTCAGCTACTCATCACATACATAGTACAAAGTTCAAGTTTAAGGTTAAATCCCTGGAAAATCCCTTCTAAAATATTTTAAGTAAGATTCTTTGGTTACAAGATCTCTGTAGAAAACCGAATGGTGGAACATGGTAAGTTACTGGCCCCACTGCCCAGTATATGACAATATCAGGCATCTAAGGCTTAATTAGTTCAGAGTGGAGTCTGAGATACACTTAATCTTCATGTGAACGGTACAGTCTCACCTATCAAAACCTATCTTTCTGGTTCATTACTGTTTTCTCTTCACAGAAGGACACTTGACAATAAATCCTATACCACATGATGGGGTGACCAAGCTGCACACCTAACACTAACTAAAAGAGTACTTAAGAGCTAACTGACTGATAGAAAATATACAGGAATATCAGTCGAATTGTAACACTTAGTAAGTTTACAAGGAGCTCAACCTTTAGCTATTACCTAAAAACATTCCATCACCCAAGTCTCATTCAGAAACTGTGAAAATTCATGCATGTATTTCACAAGACAGTATCCAAAACACACCCAGGTAGGGTAACATGTGATATTAATTGAGCAATTTTAATAAATTGCATGATTTTTAAAAATAAAAATTGAATTTATAATATAAAGAGAGATCAAAAAAACACCTAACTAGTTCTACTGTATAGTTCGCTACTACAGAAAAGAGCTAATAGATTACAACACTAGTTTTGTGGTGACTTCAACTACAAAAATAATATTTTGGACAGATGAACATGAAATTAGGCAAAAATTGCGCTATATACTTTTTATGTATTGGATTTATTTTTTTCTTGTCCACTGACTAAAATGAACAATAAACCTTAAAAATCAATCAAAATCACTTAGAAAGTCAAAATATCGACACCACAAAACAAAACGGTTTGCCAAAATGAAGGTATTGGTGATCAGCACACATGGAATGAAGATTGAGCTGGCATTGGGCACAGACCTCAAAGAGTGTCTGCTTACCTGAGAAGGAAAATTCCATCCGATGGGAGGGAGCAAAAAGACAGTGAATCAAATCAAGCATGCAAAGCCGGTCTTCGCCAAAAAGTTGTTTACTTCAACATCCAATTGGAGTTGAGATAAGATCTAGAAAGAATGTTTGCATGGAGTCTACTGTGGTACAGCAGACACACCTGGGTACTCATGGTGATGGAAGAGGCTAGAGCCATTTGAAATATGGTGCTACCAAAGAATATTAAAGATGCCCTGAGTAGTCGGGGTCACTATTAAGGAAGGTGCTTGGGAAGATATGTGTGAGACCATGCCTGCTGAGATGGCTAGAGAAGAGGAGAAATATCCATATTGGACAACATATCAAACACCAAGGGCTTGTTCTCATCATACTGGAGGGTTTTATGGAAGGAACCAACTGTAGGGGCAGTCCTAGACTGGACTATATTAGACTGTGGGCTGAGGAGCTAACATTCCTATATTGAGTTCAAACAGCTGACTATGGACTGGAGCATGTGGAGGACTACTACTGCAAACCTATTTCTGGATTGAAAATACTGAAGAGATCTTATTCTCAAGAAGTAAATTCTCCAGTAATCATGCAAATGTATATCCAATGCTTTACTGCTGTTGAAATTTTAGTACTTTAAAGAAATAGTGAACACACATTAGGAATCCCCAATGCTGGCATGATGTTCATAACAGAATTGGAGAAGACATCGAAAAGAATAGTATATAAGCTATTCATCAAGGATTAAAAATGGTTGTGGACTCCAATGCATTTCAGGGTTGTGGTTCACGGCTTCCCCTCTTAGAAATGTTATGTGAGAAAAAGATGAGTTTATACAAAACAAATTAGGAAAGAGATTCCAGATAGTGAATATGTAGACCAATCTACCAGATGATTCACAGTAGTATAGGGACGAGGAAGGTTGCCAACCAGACCAATGCCTAGCCTTACCCACAAATGAACTTGATACGGGTTCTTTATGAAATCGTGCGTCATTGTGTCACTTACTTCTGACAGTCCTAACTAATACCAACGCCACTTTCGAGTGCGAGTTAATATGGCTCTAGTGCCGAGTCGTTGAAGCACACGTGTTGGTCCCACAACACGTGATTGCATTGGAGCTCCAATAACACGATAACACTAGTTCACGCGTCAACAATGTCGCCACGAGATGTATTCTCGCTGTTTATGCATAAACACTAACTCAGAAATTCAATTGAATGCCTCGCCATTTCAGCTAAGGATATAATTAATTTATACCAATCTCGTTTCCAAAACCAAGATAAAATTCCTTAATAAATTGTAATAATCCGTCCATAACTTACCTGTACCAATAGACGAATGAGAAATACGGGTGGACTATGATGTCCATGTAAAACCAATTGTCTGAAGATGTGGCTAAAACAAGAAAAGGCTCGCTCCAACTTCACATTATGAAAGCAACGATGTCGGTGAAAGCCATCCATATTGATATTCCGTGTGTCACGAGTACTCTTCATGAAGAATTTAGTTCAATTTCCAGGAATTCGCCTTCACGGGACTAAAGAGATCACTACGGCGAACTGAACTTCCTACATTGTACGCAGCTTATGCCTGGATTAGTGGGCGAGGGAAAAACGAGATACAGAACAATCGAATGCGCCAAGTGCGAATGAGCCCAGAAATAAAATATGTACTCACTTGCGCTACCACGCCTTAATCCAGCAACCACGAAAATTACAAGGAAAATGTATACGGAAAACTCTCATATAAATATTCCCCATAAACAAATACTGAACCTAATTTTGTTTGTAAAATTACAAAAGAATCCTCTCTAAATGCAATACGCACTTACGAGTTTGTCAAATTACCCTTAACATTCCGCGGTCAGCACGATTTTGCGTTTAAAAAATACACAATGTTATTAGCCAGAGACCCTTAATTTTTCCATCACCAACCCATAATTTTTCTATGCAATGAAATTTATTTGTTTTCATCAAATACGAAATTAGTATTTAAAAGCACGAGTAATTGTAACAAATGTCTTAATAATTGATTTTGAACATATACAAAAAGACATACTCAAAACAGCACGTAGAAAAGCGCATGACAGATGATCGTGAGGTTCTTAAGGCTATCTTATCACCAAAAAGAGCCCTTTTAATTGTAGTGACTTATGGTAAGACCTCGAAACTCAAGAAAAAATTATTCTAGAATATAATATTTTTCCTAAGTTTTGAGGTACCTACGAAAAATTTCCAATAATGATGGAGGAAAGGTGGTCGCCAATTTGTTCTATGATACCCTGAGTTGGATCCAAATCCTAACAATACCAATGAACAAAAATTGTTTTGTCAAGAAGTAATATTTCAGTAAAAAATTTCCTCTAGAAATTAACCTGATAAGAAGTAATCATCTCAAAACCTGATTACACAACTAATTTTTAGATGTGTATATACCTGTATAACGATTGCATTGAGAACTTCCTTTGATATCCGTAATCCACTGTGTATATGCAATTCTTTCCCATTTTTGGCAATTTTATTTTGTACAAGGGTCAAGGGATTCACATCATGAGTCTCCCCAAACTAACCTCACATCCTCCTCTTCTCCCAGCTTATATACAGTCAATTTCTTCACCCTCACACCTTATCCTAGGCCCTGGTCCCTTCTTCATACCTCCCCAGAACTCACGCTCTCCCCTTAGACCACCTCACAATCCAATTGCATAAATATCACCAAGATCGCAAAAATAATACCCTGGATACGCTACCCATATGATGAAACTTCTTACACTAATAAATTAGTATTTTTTGTCAAATCATTTGTTATTGATACAAAGCTGTGGCTAACTATAGGTGATGTTTTTTTTCCAATAGAAGAATTCTTGTATAATAATAATATATATTACTTAAAAGTACATTAGAGCACATTATTCAGGGTCACATTAGGAGGGACTCATCAATGCCATGTTGCCAAAATTTCATAATTACAGAGGCTTTACAATCTCAAGTCATTTTCTATTAAATTTGTGCACAGTTTTCCATGTATACACTGCCTTCCTATCCTTTTACTCAGATTTTTTTATTATTCCTTGCACAGTGATTCCAATTAAAATCCTTAAATACAATCAATATCCAAACCCACAAACTTTGGATAAGCAAGCAAGCCTCTTACTCTGAAAAACTGAAACTGAATAAAAATCACAGTAATTACCGATATTATAAAATCCAGGACCGAGGACCAAAGGTCGGTTTGGTAGGTGATGGTAGAGCTCACCCAGTCCTAACCCCAATAGTGCGTGAAATTCACACATCAGTGTAGGGTGGCCAGTTCCTTTCCCTGTACCCCCTGTGATT
>LYUA01001894.1:115157-134990 GCA_002093875.1 Calopteryx splendens | reverse complement strand
TGAATAAACAGTCAGAGAAGTATGGGATAACAATAAATTATACGTGAAACCAATGAGATTATGGAGAAATGGGATAGCTATGGTGATTGAAGTAAGAGGCTATGGGAAAATTATTAAGGATGATTGAAAAAGCATCTCTCTCTAAGAGGAGGATGTAGATCAATTGACCTTCAGTAAAGATGCCAAGAAACGATCAGTTAAAGCTTTGATATGGGCATTGTACAATCATGGAAGAAAATGGTACGGGACATGGTGTGGTTCTGAAACTTAGTGAATGAGGAGAGAAGTACAGATTGGTCACTTTTTTGCAGGCATGGGGAAGAATGGAAAGGAAGACAAAACTGGGATGGATGAGATATTTCGAGGCAATGGAATATTAAATACTGACAGAGGAGAAATGTTGTGTGAGAGGGAGGGAAAGATAGAGTATTTTAGATGGCTTGTAGGCAAGTAAAAAGTATGAGAATTTAAAGATTGACTTAGAGTAGAACTTATTGTTTTTTCAAGCTTAGAAGTGCTACACTCTCTTAGATGACTAAAGCATTGTTACATATTTTCAGGGTTCATCGAAACTTACCTCTAACTTCAAGACTACTTAATTATTAATTATAATTCAACATTACAATTGGTGACAGAATTATTAAGGTCAAGTTTACATTTTGACATGATTTTTGTTAAGGTCATACCTTCTTCCTATCCCCAATTAATTCATTATATAACAATTGATTATTCTAAAATCATATTGATCAACTTTAATATACCTATGAGGTTTTTGCCTACAGATAAATTTTAGACTCCTTCAAACCAATGCTATGCCCCTTCAACTGACTCATATTCTGTTACTATATTTGTGGTAACAATTACATAACATGGTATTATTGATATGAAAAATAAGGTTAATGACTAAAGAGGATCAAGGTAATGAAATGATAGAAATAGAATACAGTTATCACAGTTTTAATCAATTATTCCATCAGCATTCTGCTTTCCCTGACTTCATTGACATTGATAAAAAGCAAAATATGAGGTGGGCTACAAGAAGGCATAGAGAAACTAATTTGAAAATTAGCAAATAAAAGGTTGCTACAAAAGAGTATCATATTTTGACATACGTACTTCCATTGATCATTTTTCAAATTGGTCATATAATAAACTATTATTTACAAAAAGCAAGCTGAAGAAAACTTCAACAAAGCATGTGGTTTTCAAAAATTTATTTTGCCCGACCACTGACGGGTTTCGACAATGGTAACACGCCAATATCCAAAAACAACAGGAAAAATGAAATATTTACTAGTTTTAAATAAAATATATACAAAATGCTTTTCAATCAGTCCCCAATATTCACTTCTAAATCTTCTGCTTTTAGCTATTAATTATTCACTATTTTTATTTAGAGCTTGTATGAACTCCTCTAACTTCTCTTGTATCTGCCTGACTCGTTCTGTGAATGAAGAGAAAACAGGAATGAAATATGTTTTAGAAAACATTAGCATCTAATAAGGATTTTAAATCATAACTGAGCAAAACAAATATGATCAAATTTCAGAAAGTGTTTCAAGCAAGCAATCAGCCAATTAAGCAAGCAATTCCAGCCAGTCAACATTCTCTAAATTTCATAAAGGTGATATGCTTGCACTATTTTTAAAATTTATTTTACAGGAAGACTTAATAATGTTAAGGCAACAGATTATAAAGAAAAACTTACTCAGTTCCTCAGCTAGAATAACTCTTCGACCAGTTAACAGGGTCTCCATTTTTACCCTATCTTGACTGTAATCTTCCAAAACCTCTTTTATTTCCTTATTTAACCTCCGAGCTAAAAAGACATATTAGTTTTAGTACCATAATTCATATAACCACTCACAAATACGAACTAACAACAGCCATGAAGAAGCAAAGTACCTTCTCTATTCATAACCTGCTGTCGAAGTGCATTTGAAGTAACCCGCAACATTTGCTGAATCCTCCAGAACAATACAATCTGATTACAATCAGTTTCAAACTGAAATGATAAATGTTTCCAATATAACACAAGACTATAATGAAAATCCGAAGATTTAAGTGGGTGGGGCTCATGTGCAAATGATGCGGAGGGACAGGTTGATCAAGTGTAATAATACAAGAAAAGGGGAGAGTCAAGGCATCCATGATGTCACTTTCAGATGGCAGCGTGGGAAGAACAGTGCCTGAGAGTCATTAGACCATGCACACAAAGAAAGGCTTTCCGCTCACCAGGTGCCGGCTGCGATTGGCAGCGACAAGCATCAACTATTTAAACATGTAATCAAAATGGAGTGTACATAGAAAAATCAGACTTTCAGGCATGGATAAAAAGTGAAAATTTGTGCAGAAACCCCCTCAACTTCACTGTCAGTTTCAATTAAACTACATATCACCCCTGGTACTGTGGTGGTTGGGCTTGTTCCCATGCCATCTGAAAGTAGGTAGGCACCTTGATGCTCCACAGTTTTGATGAATTAAAAAAAAATGAAGTGGAAAAAGCATTGCATAAAATTTGGAATAATAACTATGCATGTCATTTTGGAGATATGGGGGGCGACAGGGGTTAAAATCACCGTGACTAAGTGTGATATGAGGGGAGAGGAGGTTCAACATCGGTGTGACCATCATTTAGGCATGAACTATTATATCACACAGTTTAAGGACTGTTTACATGAGGCCTAATGCTGTGAATTTTCATTTGAGAATTATGTGTAACGCAAAATATGAGTATACATTTTCTAATGTTTGGTGCCTTACAATATATTAGAAGAAAATTAATGACTCTCTGTATTCATGCATCATCAAAATAAAGTGGAACTTCCATTCCAAAAGTTTCATTTTTTCGAGAGTTTTTAAGTGTCACATTCTCCTACGGACCCATCGAATTGAGACTAAAGCACTCGGCCGGAAATTGAGGGATCTGGATTCAAGTTCCGGTTCAGGTGAATGATTTTTACACTGTCAATTTTTTGCATTTATACTATCATTGTCCCAAAAAATCTGAGCCTTCAATAAAATAAACCTATATATAAGTATATAGGTTTATACCTATATATAAGCATATATATCTTATGCAATTCAAAATTTACTCATCCCTTCACTATTATACTGATATATCATTTCAATATTAAAAATTGGTTTCTCATCAAGTGAATTTTATGAATTTAATAAAACCTCACAACAGCAAAATAAATATGGGAAACATACTGTGATGGCATTCAGCTGGTTAGTATGATTAAATATTGTAATTATAATACATACATACATATACACATGATGAAGGAATTGAACTTACATGCCAAGGCAAATAGAGGAATTTTTTAATGCTCTGCAACACATTTTGTGAATTGATTTCTTAATTACACTGGATTTTCAAATCAAAAATATGCCAAAATAACTCAGTTTTGAACATTTTTAAGAGTGAGGTGACCCTTGCCCCCCTTATTAATGAAGTTTCTCTTGGTTTAAATCAAAAAAGAAATTTTTTAATGACTGGGTCTCAATTTTCAAAAGAGCAATTGTTTTGACCCAGCCTAATGCATATAATAACAAGAATAATTACACTATACATGATAATTGGATAGAACAGAATGCAGGATAGACTTAGTGCATACATTTACTTGAAGTTTCTACAGGTTTAACATGGTTAGCAGCCAGTAAGTCAGACTGGATGCATTACCTACCTCTTTTTGAAGCCCTTGATGATAGACATAAAATCCTTTCCGGCATTCATAGCTTTTTGATAAACTACACCTAAGGAAATGCCT
Source organism: Calopteryx splendens (assembly GCA_002093875.1). Taxonomy (NCBI): domain Eukaryota; kingdom Metazoa; phylum Arthropoda; class Insecta; order Odonata; family Calopterygidae; genus Calopteryx; species Calopteryx splendens. Next base: position 131,217 of record LYUA01001894.1, on the reverse strand, counting down.
TCTGAACACAGGGTGCCAAGTTTGGCGAACATATTCATTATCAACTTCAAATCCATGAGACTGCTGCACATTTTTCCTAATTGTTGTCAACTCCTCATAACTCAGAGCAGGTGCATGAAACTGAGGAAAAAATTGGTAACTTAGTTATTATGGATGTAGGCTAAAAAATTAAATGCAACATAAATGAGTTGTAGGGTCTAAAAAAATTCTTACAGGCGTGGAATAGAGGACCTTATCCAACTCCTTCTTGATGGCACATCTTATTTTCTGCTCATCAGATTTATATTTCCAATGAAACCATTGTTCTGTGGTACTTGGACCAAACAAATCCCTCATTAACTCTTCAGTAGTCTGAATGAAAAATGGAAGTTAGGTATTTGATTACAGTAAAAACTGGTACACACTATTTCACAAGATACATTAGATAGGTGTTAGAAAGGATTTAAACATATAAAATTATGATCATGATAATTCTCTTGGATTAACCTTTAAAATAATCAATTAGATACACACCTCAAGTTTGTCATTAAGACTCTTTTCCAAGAATTCCACAGCTGAATCCCACTGTTGCTTGTCATGCACTGACCTATCCTCCAGAGTGTTGAGCTGAAGCACTCTTAGCATCTCAATTGCCTGAGAAAATTAAATATAAAATTCAATCGTATTAAGACAAACCTATATCAATCGTAATGATTTAAGACCAAATTAAAGCTGCTGAGATAAATGGCAAACGATTCAAAATAAATTATTCATCAATTTTTTTCAATTTGAATGAAATTATTTGGATTGAATTCAATGGTCAATGATTGATTCACAAAGCTTAGTAAATCCCACATAATTTATCATCACACATGCTCATGATGAAGAGGTTCCTAGTGGAGTATGACTGCAGCTCTCTATTCATACTTGTCCAATGCTAATTTCCTTAAGCCATTATTACTCTCCCTTCCTATTCAAATCTATCTTCTTGTGGTCTACTAATTTGTTCTTTGTTCCTAATATGACCTTCCTTTCTATTCCATCATGCATGTAGTATATATTCCTAGAGCCCCATCACATGGTAAAATGAAACTTTTGACAGCTTAAATATGTAATGTCTCGAATTTCAACATAAATATCATTCAATTCAACCTTCAAAGTTTGAACTGTACCTTTCATGAGACTTTCACATGATCAAAGACCCTAAGATGACAAGAACCCATTTTGCACAAGAGCATGACAGAAAACCATACAAATACTATCTCATAATCAATTTGTTTACTGTAGAGGAGCTAAAAGATAAAGAGATTTACATAAATAACTATGGACACACTACAATGGCAAAAAATCTTTTAAAAAAATGGCAATTCTCCTTAAGTGATGACCACCAGTTGCACATCCTCATATGTGCTGTGAAAGTGTGAGCTCTCATTGATTAATTCCTCCCAGTAACGGAAACCTGAATGAAGTGAGAAATTTTCAGAAAAATCTTGGATAGAAATTGAATCACCCACGTCAAATCAAGTTAAACATGGTCAAAATTGAACATCAGCTACATTCAAGTTTCTTGTACAAGATTTCTTGAATGAAATTGGCACGAAAATTGGCCATTTGAAAAGGAATTATCACATATATAGTGTCTTAAGGTAAGGCTAATCTCCATATAGCTAATAATAGGTAAAAATGCAAATTCAAAAATGAAAAAATTTTCTCTCTACTCAAAAGAATTTGAGATCAACGAGGTATAACGTGTTTTGTCCACGACAGTAAACATCACATTCACTCATTATACAGGCCACCCATACACAGTTGAGAGGTAATTCAGACCAAAATGACCAAATATCTTTCCATATAACCAAATTTTCAGCTAAAAGAATGCCAAGATCATTCGGGGTGATTTAATGCTTTAACTACTTTTTTTATCAATTGATATATTGATACCATAGACACAAATCATGATTCCAGTGAGGCATCACTCAATATGCTCACCAAAAACTCACTGCATCAGCACAGTCCACTGCACCAGTTGAAGCTCAACCAGGTGAAATTATTTAAAAGTATATTTTTAAAAATATTTAAATGCAGCAAAACCTCAATTTAGTGAACCTCTTTATTGTAAACTTCTTGATATTCTACTGAAGGCTTGGCCCCAACCCCATGGAATATATTAAAATAAGAAAAAACTCTCTAATTCAAACCCTCATTTTTTCATAATCCTTCCCATATCCGAATAGTAAGTTGGCGCTACATCGAAAAATCACCTCTTCATTACACTGTGTTGGTATTTTTCCACAAAAGTCTCTTGTATCAAACCAAGCCCAACACACCCAAATCCAACTGTAGGTACTCTTTAAACTTCCAACAGAGAACGCGATGTACTTGATCCTTGCAGGGCCCAATTACGCACTTTCTAGGGCAATGCCTCCACACCCTTGCAATAACGTTCGTTTACCAAAAGAGTTTAAGTACTTAACAGCTGTTGGAGCTGATTTTTTATAAAATGAGACATTTCCACTTATTTCCCTTTTGGACATAATTAATGTTATTTTATATCATGGTCCCATACATATAAACATATTACAGGTGATCCCCAAGTTATGCAAGCCTCAATTAACATAAATTCATACTTACGTACGTGGCAACCATATTCAAAAAAATGCTATTGATTTAGTAATTTTTGATTGCAAACACGAAAAATGTTAAATGTTTGGTTGTAAATCTACCTCTAAATGTTTGGTTGTAAATCTAGAGAAAAGATTGCATGGTTTGAGTATTAAAAGTGATACATGAAACAAACCAGTCCAGTTTTATAAACCTCCTTATGAATTTTCATCAATATAAATTAATTTTTTATACAAAATTCACTAAAAGAATCTCCGCATCTCAAATCAAGGGAAATTTATATAACTTTCAGTAATGTGGGTCAGGTTGTCACTACGAAAGGAAATTGAAATCCAATTGGATCCACTAAGAGTTAACGTTTCCTTTCTCATATTTTACTACTGGCTGGAAGGTCTACAATAGGGAAGGGGGAGGAGAGGGCTGTTTCGGGGAATGACTTGTTTAAAAAGGAATAGGTACTCTGCAAAGACTGCTCCGTTGCTGTTAAAACTAGATTTTTGAGAGGTCCTTTTTTCAATTAGGAGTAGTGGTATGGAGAAAAAAAAAAGGTTTTAGCTTTAGCAAAACATTCAAAATCAATGAAGCTTGTTAAAGAATGAACACCAAGAAAACTAAAAACCCAGCACACAATATGAACTATTGTCGTCCACTTTTTTCTCCATTTAAAAGAGAACGGAAAAATTAGGACTGCCTTTGCATTTAAAAGATATTGGGAAGTAGCAAGAAACTGCTGAGAATACCACATTGGAATCGGTGTTATTTGAATGGTTCAGTCAGCAATGATCAAATGGGGTTCCAACCAGCGATACCATGATCAAAATGAGAGCTAGCCGGAAGAAAATAAATAGAACATTTTCAAGGTACTGACAGCTGGTTAAATCAGTGTAAAAGAAGAAGAGGCATTTTGCTACATCACATCAACAGTGAATCAAATTATGTCAGTTCTGAAGCAATGGAAGATTAGGTCTCAAGTCTGAATTTGATCCAGGAATGATACGAGGCATAGGTAATTTGCCTTATGGAGGATATTTTTCGTGATATTTTTTGAGATATTTTTGAATTTATGCATCACGGATGGGAAAGCCCTTTTATAATATACTGCCAGGAAAAAAACTTGGGGCAAATGTTTTGCTTCTGATCTATTTCATCTATTGCAAAATGAAAGAATAACAACCCATATGGAGTGTTGACAACTATGCTGGTGGGGAATGGAGAAGGGACTATGTTGCTAAGTGTTTGAGTTGAAGGGCACGAGGGGGAGGAAGATTGCCGTGCAACAGGGGATTCTTTTCTACCAACTGTCACCTTCCACCCTTCTCACACCCTTAGAATACCATCTTTTCCTCCCCTTGACCTTCACTTTGGTCACAAACAAACAAACATTCCTCAGTCGCCACTCTCTCGACCCTCCCTTCTTCATACATATTCCACCATGTGGTGCCCAGTGCAATTAAAAATGATAGAAGTTAACCGTAGATTTCTTGAGATAATAATAATAATTGATTTTTAATGAAATGCTGACAAAGATTACTGAAGGTTGATAAAGTACTTTGGTTACTAGTACACGAATCTTGTTGAGGACATTTTATTACTTGTTGGTAAAACTTATGATTTTCCACGCACTTAAGGATGGATTATTTCAGATGCCCCATGGTCGAAAATTTTGCCCCGAATTTCTCTGCCTCGACCATAATCTCCAGAGTAATTTTCGACTAATTTAAATTTTAACTAATACTGCGAGTGCCAAAATGCATTAATTATGTAACTTGGAGACTGATTGTAACTTTTATTGTATTAGAATAATTTCTCCTTAAGAACATATGTAAAATTCAGAAAATTACTAAATATTATCACTTTGAGCTGCTAAGTATTTCAGGTTATATTATTTCACTGTAAAAGTTTGATAACTTGCATTCTTTTGGTTTTATTTTTTAGCTTGAAAGTTAAGTATTCATTTACTTATCCTGAGAATTAATTTTGGGATGAACCATCATAGCAATGGTCAATGCAAGATTGTGGTTTCTTTCTCCTATAAACTTGGTTTAAACTTCAACCGACTTTACCTCTTTAAATGGAAGTGCCTAATATTTAGTCTCTCCAATTTTGATTGAAAGAGGTTTTCTGTAACAGCATTTCTAATGATCATCTGATGAGATTGAATGTCCATACTGATACAAATATTTAAACAAGAGGTGAGCATGGGATCTCTCTCACAAGTAAATACCGGAGGGAAAGCAAACGTGTGAGGGGATGATAATGCAAAAGAGAGAGAAAATTAAAGAAAAGCATGGAAAATATGACATTAAAAGGAGAGGTGTAACAGAGCATGCTTTCAGGTGTACTCTTTAGTTCCAATGCCAGGGCAATCATCCACTCAAAGGAACAAGCAGCTGACTGCCAGTCACTAACATAAAACAAATTTACCTGCTAACTATCACAGTTTTCTCCATCCAAGTCAAGGTTCAAGGGTCATACTCAATAGGACAGAATAAGATGCAAGGATATGAAGCCTAGCATGAGAGTGGCTCATCACTTAATTTGTTGGGAATCTTTTCAATCCTATATCATTACACATAACCTTTTCCCTATCTCTCTGATTAACATATAACCCAACTCCTATTGCCAACCTTATCTTCCCATGAATGCCGCCTCATTGCCTCTTCAACAACAGATGATTTCAGTTGATCAAAAATTGGATCATGGTCCTTCGACTGTTTCGCCTTATCCAAGAACCGAGTGAACACAAGCTGGAGGCCTTCCCAACCAGTTTCCACCGACTTTGAAGGCAATTGCTGTTCAGCCCACTGCCTAAGTTTTATATCCACCGTAGTGTTGAAATGACCTTGAAATGTAAACAACAGAGAAAAATCAGTAAATGATGATGTCCCAAGTTAGTTTTGCTGTACTACATAAGTGATTGAGAAAATGGTACAAGGCTGCTTACTTTAAATTGGCAATCTAGGAGGAAATAATAGAGAAAAGTCAAAACCAACTACATACTTCCACAACTTGGCTAAATGGTGCATTTTGCCAAATAAACTACAAATATAATTGTTTCACCAACAACTATTAGGTTAACCTTTACTCAATTTTATTTAAACAGCATAGGAGTGGCACTTAAAATTTTTTAAACCGTAATGATGAGGTCCTGAGACACGATATTTGCACAAATCTGAGCAGATCTTTTTTTCTTTTCTGGGACATCAGTTTGAAACAGTGAAGATCTGAGGTATAATAGAACATAAAATGTATTTTTTTTTCAAGCATTAAAAATGTAACCAGCTACTCTATGGTATTTTTACTTTTCTTTGAAATTTTCATACTAGGGCACCCAGGAACTGAGAGGTCAGGTCGTAGTGACCTACCACCCTCCTGTGCAATGTTCAGGTTTGTGGTGCTGTCAAAGCCATGTCAAAGGGCATCAAAAACCTAGACCATCAAAAATAAGAAGAGGAAAACTTGTCCGTCAAAAACCTGGACATCTCCGTAGAAACGGTAGTGATAAGGAATCTAATGGCAATGTTTAGAGTGATAATGAAATAAACTAGAATGATATTTCTTTTGAATGTGGTGAAGTCCTAATTGGAAAGTTGGAAGTTTTTTTCATAATTATTTCCATCATTATCTATTAATTTATTCTGAGTATATAATTGAAGGAATCAAGTAAAAGAATTGAAATTTTTATTTTAAATTTGAGTCAGTTTCCCAATCTAGTAAAGAATTGTGAACACACCTAAAAAAAATATATTTATACTTAGCTGAATCACTGTACTTTTTCCATCTATGTGAATATACAAAAATTTTAAAGTTTAATAATCTAGTGTATTAACTACAATTAATTATCATTTAAAAATATTTTTACCTTGTGGAGTTATGAAGAAAAGGGGGTAATAATATCCAGTTCATTAGTCACAAGACATGGAACACGTCAAATAGCAAGGGAATACACATAATCAGTACAGCATACCCAATAAAAACTATCACAGTTGTAAAATTTTTTTATGTACATAGTAAAGTAGTTGTCAAGTTGATACTGTCCACCCAGCCAAGGTTTTCATTAATTAGAAGGCCTAAGAATTTTTTTGTTTTCAATACGGTGAATGATATAATTATCACCCGTTAGATGAAGGGTTGTCATAGGTAGAGACCATTTATTGGGAAACTGGAGATAGGATGCCTTACTTAGAGTTAACATTAATACATTTGATGTACACCAGATTAGCATTATTGAGATAGCTGAATCGTCAGCATAAAGGGTTGTTTTACAATTCATTTCAGAAGGCAGATAGTTGATGAGTGTGGGGTAGTGAGAGTAGTGGGCCTAAGATGGAACCTGGATTTTCCACAACAGAGACCATGCTAAGCATTATCAAGAATTTTGAATTTGATGAGATATCTCAACAGGTAGACTTAAAATAATCATTCAAGGATTTTTTAAAAACTGATACAATAAAATGGGCCGGTAATTTTTCCCTTATTGTGAACTGGAGTGACACAAGCAAATTAGAGGGAACTGGGAAACACACCATTTTAGATGGAGTCATTAAATATCTCTGAGAGTGGACAGGGAATAGATTTGCCAATTTTTTCACCACCACCACCATAGGAATATCATCAATTCCAAATGACCATTTCCCATCGAAGGAATTTATGACATCAGTACTTCCTTAGGAGTGGATGGAAAAAGTAAGATTGAGTGGGGGAAAAGACTGGGTGTCAATGTTGCAATGATTAATAGAGTCAAGGTTGCCGAAGTGAGCATAGAAGTTATCAGCAATAGCTAGCTGTGGGGTCAGTAACAATCATATTTCCAAATTTTAAATGGGGGGACTAGGACTGTTACTGCAAGGAGTCTCTAACTATATTCCAAGAAGTTTTGACATTGTTATGAGAGTTCCGAATATGATGCTCTGCTTCATATTTCCTTTCTTTTTCAAGATATTCTTTAAGATTGTAGAAGTCTATATTGTAGTCTTGTTGGTAAGGAGGACGGAAATCCTGATCACCCTTTCTAATGCATTGGTAAAGGTTGCGTAACTGCCTAGTTTTGGTGATGATCGATTCAGAGTAAATTTTCTTTATATGGAAAGGAGTTATCTTCTGATGCCCTACAGGAAAGGCTGCATTAAAGCACATTGAAAATATATTTTTAAAAGGCTTGACTTTAAGATTAACATCGTCCTGACTATAAACATCATCCCAGGATTCTTGGGATACTCGCAGACTGAAATCATTTACACTGGCAGCTGAAAAATATCTGCGCCATTTAATAGTAATATATAGATATAGACTAGTATATATACGCCATTTAATAGTAATATATAGATATAGACTAGTATATATATGCCATTTAATAGTAATATATAGATATAGACTAGTATATATAGTCTTTGTTTCTAATGTCACATTAGGAAAGAGGCCAAAATGATCAGAAAGACCAGAGTCAAAAGTAATTAATTAAGCCGGAAGAATGGAGATCACATACATATAATAAGGGTTTCACTGTGAGAAGTAACTCGGGTTGAACTGCTGTTAATTACAGATAGATTGAAGGATTTAAGCAGGGAAGTAAACTCAATCTTATTGGGAGAGTCAAAGAGAAAATCAATGTTAGAATTACCCACCACTCCTGTCAAAGTAATTGTTTGCCGACATTTTCTCAAAAGTGTCATTCAAAGTATTAGAATATTCCACAATCTATGAATCAGCTTTGCCACATTTTTACAAATACTAAATTAAAGGTTATTTGATCAAAACAGATATTGAAAAGTCTTTTTGCAGCTTTTGCATTCGAAATTTCAATTATCTTTTACAAACATTACACAACTAATGCTCATTTGAATAGCATATTAGGATGCTAATCATAGAAAATAGTTGATGAATGCACAGGTATACACCTTCTTATAAATGGCATAGTAAAAAAATGTCTACACAGTGTATCAAATTACTACATGGTCATGCAACCTTTCTAAAATATTTAACAAATAACATTGCATAAAAAGATATCTACTACTCAAAGGAAAATGTAGTTCAGAATACCAATGTGACAAAATGACAGTTAAATGCTTACTTGAATAGGACCTATAAAAAGGGTAGACATTGAGATCAGCAAGGATCAAGGATTCCTGGGAAGCCAGGTGATCAAGGAGAAGAGGGTGAGTTAAGGTTGGAATGGAGCCTTGGCCTTTAGCTGGATGGGGAAAAAGAGGTCACAACACATTTTTATGAGAAGGTAGATATGGAAAAGAGAAAGAAAATAAACCTAAAAAGTTATTTTCACATAAAATTATAATTTAACACCACATATCAAACTTTTACATTAAGCTAACTAAAATTAGCAGTCACACTTATGACTACAAAAGAAAAAAACTATGACAGTATATAATCTCAAGCTATTAGAATTCTTCCATAGTCATATAATGAAACCAATGATGCCAAGCTGTCTTAATAAGAATATTCAATCAACAGAAGATGTAAATTTCTAACATAAATCCCTGTTTCTAGAGTTTTTCCCCGCACACTAAGTGGAACTGTTTTTTTCATTTGAAATTACTCTATAGGCCAATACTAGAGTTGTGCACATAAGGATCATCTCTCAGAAGCAGCCTCAAATGCCCCAAATGTCATCGAATTTAACCCAATGAAGGTAATGGAGAAAATAAACAAAAGCATGTCCCAATGTAATGCTCCAATATGCTGCTCAAAAATATATATAATTTTTAACAATTTTCCATCCATTTTTCCTCCAAATTTTTATCATAAAAATACCTACACATGTCTGCTCATGTAGCAATTCACCCATATATTTTGGCTGGAGCAGTAAAAATACATTCCCTACTTGATTAATAAGTAATGCCGACTACAAAAATGATAAGAATTACTGTTTATTATAAAGTTATGGATCAATTAAGCGATGACTTGTAAGAGTAGGGCTATTGAGGATGGCATCCAAATCATTCTAACAAGTGGGCCCCTAGTTCACTCCTCTTACACCACATACATATGCATGTGTATTTGAAATCACACATGCATATTTTTCTGGACTATTGAAGTGCCAAATCAGCTACTGAAGAAGTGGATAGTTGTAAGGAACTTTCAACTCCCACAAAGACCTTTTTTGTGGAAGCTCACTCGCACTGAGAACTTAATAGAACCTTAAACATTGAGAAAATTCAAGATTAGCAACCTAACAACATTCCTTGTCATGTTAGTAGTTTGAATTGGATTGGCTTGAACTTGGAACTTTACAGCAGCTGACAAAACTAGTATCTCAAACAAAATCAAGGGTGCTGATATTCAGTAATTGGTTCATGAAGTACTCTCTCTTCTGAGATTCTTCATAGTTTTATCTCTTCAGTAACTTTCAAAGCTTTGTACCCTTCCTGCCCTTTCAGCTAATCCAATGCCTTTCTTCTTTCCTGATCCTTCAACTGCTTCCACCACTGCTTCTTTTAGCATGCCTCCATGCCTTCTTTGGCAAGCCCAGTTCTTTTTCCTTCTCTTTACTATCTATAGTAACCTTTTTCCTCCTCCCACATGCTGTAAAACCTTTTCATTCCTTGCTCTATTTGTCCATTTTATTCTGGCCATCCTTCCTTAAGTCCACATTTCAAATACCTAAATTATTTTCTAATCCACTGCTCTCACCATCCATGTTTCTGCACAAAAACGTGATCCAAATATAGTACTTCATCAATCTCTTCTGCATACTCACATCCATGTTGCCTGCAAGCAACCTTTTCATCCATTTGAATGCGATCTTTCTCATTGCTATTCTTTACCTTATCTCCTTTTTGCATTTCTAGCTGATTCCCACCACACTTCCCGAGTATTTAAACCTCTCCACCAATACAATTTCTACTCCATCTATCCCGTGTCCTATTCTCTCTTTACTTCTGATCCACTTGATACACGAGTGGGTCTTCTTTTGTTCACCCTCATCCTACCCTCTTGCACACCCCCTGAATTCTTTTCTATCATCCTCTTCAGCATTTGAATATCTTCCACAATCACCACCATAGCATCTCCAAGCCTCCCACATTCACGCTTGTATATTCTTCCTCTTCTAAACTCTCTTCCACATACATCACATCCCTGTTACCTGTAGACAATGTGCATATAAGTTTGGCATGCTTACAACTCTCATTTAGCCAACTCTTGGAAATGTGATTGACAAGTGCTGCAAACAACCCATACTTCTACTATCCTGAATGGCATTGGGAGACACAAGAAATATCCTACAGTACATAATTCCTCCTTTTGGAACCATGAAATCTGATAATGAATGAACATCTGACTGACAAAAGGGAACCTAGATATTAAATGTCCAATTGCCATATCGTACCTAGTAAAATTATTAAAAATATTACATTATGATAGTAAATACAGTAGGCATTCATAAAAAATACAGAGATGTTAGATATTCTTAACCATACTTTATGTAATAAGTCTATCATTTTTCCTACCTTTTAAATATCAATTACTATTTCATCTCTCCCACTGACTCAAAATCCAAATAGCATTTTTTTCCACATTTTAGCCTCATCAATCAATGCATGGTACATGGCTGAAAGAATTCAATTTCCAATTCCCTTGTCTATTCCTGGTGCAAAACCTGTTTTTACTACCAATTTTCCTCTTTAACATAGGTACTCTTTTCTTGTGAAATAAAAATGAAACACAAAATAAGGTCTTTACCTGAAGAATCCGAAAGAGCTGCCGGCATGTATATTGTTTCAAACACATGGGTTTTAACCTTATCCCACAACATCTTCAACATTATATCTTCCCACTCTTTTGGAGACACTTGACTCAGGTTCACCACTTCATCAAGAATGTCAGAACGTGCTTTCTCATAGAGTTCATCTCGATCAAGTTCACGAACCCTGAGGGTAAAAATTTAGTAATTAATTATGTAATGCTCTCATACCTAACAAATATATCATCTATTCTCAAAAATGTATAATTGTTAACAAGTCTTATTTGTAAAGGCATTCTGAAAATACACATTAACATTTTGTTAATTATTTTTTGCAGTACGACATTGGTAAAAATATTTAAAAGTTAAGAATTGATACACATTATGGAAAATATAGAACATATTCCCGCAGTACATACAGCAGTATTCCCAAAATGTCAGTGACTGAGTAGTTTAAAAGTAGATCAATGATCAGACAAATTCAGAGACTTTAAATTTTATCTCAGAGCCTATATGCATCTATCCTAATGATATTACTAATAGCATTCGAAATTTAATTTTCAATCACTTGGTCTTTATACATTTACCTTAAATAATCAATGAATATTATCCAATGCCTAGTTATTGGACCTTGGCATACCTGCTCACTGTGTGAGAACCAGTGTTGGTTTGGATATTTTTATTTTGTCTTCAACAAATGTGTTAACAAGAACACAAATAGAAAGCAATTTTGTAAACATAAACAAAAAAATCTATACAACAGATGCCAAACTGTGAGATCCTCATTCACCCTGAAGACGATGGCGGATTTAGCCTTCGAAAAGTCGGTGCTTACCAACGCCTGGACCCAGTTGGAAACTCGAGAACTTTTCCTCCAATCTATTCGCCAGGAAAATCTGAGATCCTTCATCCTCAGAGTCCACCTAAATATGAATTTATCATTGGGACAACAAATTGGTGTTCTTCATTGTAGACTTAGTAATGTATGCTACCTGTTCAGGCATCTGCAATGCACAACAAGCACAAATGTCCTATTGAAACTTTACAATGGTGAATTTCATGCCCATATTTTTTTACAGCATAATTCTTCAGGGATCATCATTTCTCTCACTCGAAATTTTTCAAATATAAAAATGAGCCATCAGAATTGTTTCCAGGAAAAGCCATTGCTCACCTTCAAAGCTCATATTCATCAACCTGCAGCTACTATCCATTCTATGTGTATCTATTTTATCTGTTTTGCCGTTCATAAAGAGCAATTTAAATGATTTCACTATTAACTCCAATATACATAAGGACAAGGAGTAGAAGCAAACTTCATAACCATTACATTTGAACCCAGGAAATAAAAATTGGACCCCAATAAATGGATCTAAGACTATATAATAAATTACCAGAGTATTTAAAATTGTATCAGTTGCACAAATAGTTTTAAATAAGAACTTTACTATTTTCTACATAGAAAAATGTATAATTCTGTGAGTATTAAGAAGACAAACCATGATGTCTATCTCTTTATTTTGTTCTTGTGCTATAAATTACATTATAACATGACCTATTTGAACTATACCAATATTTATGTAATTGACACTATTTCTCTGTATTTATACTTCCAAAGTTGTTCCTCATCTTAAACAGCATATTCTGAAAATTCTCTTTTGTATGTATTGTAATATTCTATTTAATCATTACAGACTGTCATGCCTAATACATTGTATTTATTCAATACCTGTCTTTGGGCAAATAAAGGATTATTATTATTATTAAATCAGTTTCTCTGCTGGCATGCTACTTGGTTAGTGTTTAAAGGTGCATCAACACATGTTTTGGGATCTGTCCACGAGTCTACAACAGCGCCATACAATAATAAAATATCCCACCACTAGCAACCTAGTTATAAAGAAATAAAAACCATCGTTAAAAAATCAAACACTCAGCTCAATCAAACATGCTGCTGGTTTTCCAAGTAAAAGTTCAATTTTCTTCAGGTCTACTTCATCTTTGCTTTTTCTCAACCATGTGAGTTATCTCCCTACGTGTACCTATACTCCTTCATGTTTGCCTTCCCTAATCCCAAAAATTCTATCCTATAATGTTTATGAATCTATGTTGAGGGCAATGCAAAACTTGTGTGGCTTGAAGGCTTTACTTCATCTGAAAGCCAAATAACAATAAACATTTTATTGATACTTGCCTAGGAAAGTTGTTTTTCCACTCTGTCTCCAGGTTGAACCTTGTTGCCTTGAAGGCATCTGCCTGCTGCTCCACCGTCTCTCGCACCATCTTCCAGAAACATTCAGATATGGCCATGCTAAGATTTCTGGTGGTGACTTGGCCAGAAACAAAAACACCATCACGGCTAGAGAAGAAAGGGAAGATTAAAGTGAATTAAATGCAATGCATAATGTGCAAGACCAACATTTATACTCTATCTACTTCTTGGAATCAATGGGCAAAATCCTTTTAGTTGGCCAAGCAACATATTCCAGGATTTATGTCCAGGAAACTATGCATAAACTTTAAAAATTTCTCAGCTCTCAAAATTAGAGGTATAATTAATTAGGTATAAATGTGTAACAACTTTCTCTTCTACAGTAAGATAGGTACTAATCATTTCACATACGTTTGTGTGCTAAACTAATAAAGAAATGTATGCAATTTGTGCACATATAAATATTTTTTTAAAACAAAAAATATCCTATTTTCAGCTTACTTAAAAAGTCTCGATTTCCTAAAGAATTGGTCCTCGTAATCCTTGATGGCTTGAATGGAATCATCATGCCTTCCACGCCCGGTTACAACGGCAAAGTAGCCAAGGGCCTTCATGGGGAAGAGCTGCCCTGCTAGGATCTTGCGTATCTGAAGGAGATAATTCCTGTGATTTTCCAAAAGACCAGACCATTGATAAAAATAGGTACGGACACTTAAATAATCACTGATAGGACACCAATCCTACTAGCATCAAAATTACTTACCCTATCAGGATTGGCTAAATTTTCTTCAGCCATGTCTACTTTGGTGAGCACAAAGATTGTGCGTTTTCCTTGGGGGTCCATTTGGCTAACTAGGTCTAAAAAACAATTTGATAAACTTATTTTTTTACTGAATCAATATAAAGCAATAATCTTTTTGGTGGCACTTAGATTTGAGGGTGGGATTAAGTTGACTTTGCAAGAACAGCCATCAACTCACCTGTTACATTGCTTCTCTCTGCGTCCACAGAACCATCCTGAATGCAGAGGATGATTGCATTTGGATTGGACATATAAAATGTTGTCATCTGGCGGATGGCTTCACGAGTGTCTTCATGCATATCTACAGTAACAGTCTGTGAGAAAACAAAGGCCACTGGTTAGTTTTAGCTTTAGTTTTAGCTAAAATATTACATAACTATTTTTTAACATAAAAACATAGTTTGTATAAATAAATAAAATAAGTCAATAATAAGATATCCAAGAGACCTAATTTCACATTTATGCAATGCACAACACTTTTTCACTGTGTAAAATAACTTTGAAGGAGTGTGGAAGTAGTAATTGTGCAGTAATTTGTACATCAGTGTTGATTATACGTAATATCAAAATAATTTGTAGCTATTTACACAGTCTCTTTTAACTAACTTTCAACACAAGACTAGGCCAACTGATTTTGCCTGCAAGTACTTTCATTCAATAGAGTACACTCATTCCAAAGAAACAGGCTGTTCCCCAAATATCTAGCTTTGCAAAAACAATTTTTACCATTGAGTTCCTTTGGAAGCTCTCCTTTCTCAAAGTCTATCACCCCAAAAAAAAAGAGTACTCATGAAGTCTTTCACTGCTCCCCTCTCCAGTTCCTAAACACACCTGCAACCCCCTCCTTCAGTCTCAGGCTTTTTAATTGAGATGGGATAAGAAAAGTAATTCTCAATTCAATGGGATAGTAGGTATATTTCGGGTTGGATAATCAGGAGTGGTACTTCTATATTTTCCCAGGAAACAAACTTATGCCTTTCCATGGTATACATGGCATAAAAGAAAAATTACTAACTTTTTATTGGCACACAAAGCAAACAGGAGGCTCTAAAGAGGTTGTGCTCTTTCACTTTCTTTTCCACTCTCAGTATAGGGGTTTAGACTGGCCATCAGGATATTCTCAACATTTCGATTGCAAACACAGATGGAGGCCATATCTTAAAATTCAAATAATAAAATTGATGGTTTTGCGGAATTAAATAACTTGAAATATACTCTCAATAATGGTATCTATTCGGTGTGTCTTATGGGAACTTGAACCTTGATATAAAAATATTTGTCTCAATTCATATATAATGAGAGAAAAAACAGGAATATTCAGAGTTTTACAATACACCACTGTCAGCTTTGGAAAGAATATTTTTCAAGCTACGAGAGTGCTAAGTAGAGCCACATGCATATTAATCATGTATTACACAAATTATGAAACACCATTATTTCTAAAAATATTTAAATAAGGATTTGTTATGTAGTTACTCTTAAGCTAAAATCATTTAAAAACTCACGAAACAGCACTTATTGATACTGTCTGATATCAAGTGAGAGCTCAAGAAAACTACTCAAATGATGAATTATTGTTGGCCAAATTAGAAAATAATCATATATAACAATCAGAATGACAATAGCCAAGAATTTTGCACAAAAATTATTTCTAAGCAAACATTTTTTATCAGAATGGAAATTGGAGAAAGGGTGGTGGACTGAATTAATTTTTTGAATTTTTGTTTTTTGAGGATTCGGTGAACGA
>LYUA01001894.1:69805-80552 GCA_002093875.1 Calopteryx splendens | reverse complement strand
CTCCCCTATTGTCACAGAGTGCAGGGGAAGAAATGCCTTCCCCTCCAAGCTCCCTCCCCCAAAGGAACTCTCCCCTCCACTCGCTACCATTCTACTCCCCTTCCCACTACTCTCAGCTTGGCTGACACCACAGCAACCCCTCCCATCAATTCTCGCCCATTGCCCTCCCATTTCCAACACCACACCATCATGAAGTGTATCAATTATCTCCAACCTCTTATCGCCTTCTCCCAACACATTGCTATGCCCTATCCCCCACAAAAATCCTCAAATGTTTAAAACCCAAAATGCGAAAAATATTCCTTTAGCAGTTTGTTAACAATTATTGGGTGGGTCGTTAATGATCCATTGGGCACAACCCCATAGAGTATGTACAATTTATCATGAGAGCAAGTACTATTTTTTCAATAAACAGAAACGAGTTAATCTTTATATAATTCCATAATGATAGGGTACTAGAAAAGGTTGTTGTCCTAAACACCCCCTGCTTCACATCTTTCAGGAGGCTTGTAGGGTACCCCATAGATGTAGATATCTCTTAATATCAATAAATTTAAAAGTTTTTCTCAAGACTTAGTTGGAACACATTATGGCATCAATTAAAATCAAAATACATAATTTCATTCCACTTTTTCCTTAATAAATAGTTATTTCTGCAAAAGAAGTATGCAATACAAAACGAAAATTTCCAAAATTGTGAGAAAACATTTAGCAATTGAAAATTTTTAGGAATACATGTAAAGTAATCCTGTGTTAAAACAATTTCCACAGACAAATTCTTTTAATATGTTGTTCTTTGGAAATATGTTTTATACTTGTTAATGCTTTAATGTAAAAACAGACGAATACTCTTTGCATATAAATATTATTACATATTAGGAAACACTTGATATAACCTTTTTGTCACCGTACATCTTACACTGTCCAGCAAAGAAAAATATCAAAATATATGCACTAAATATACCACATTTCAACAAATCATGTAAGTAAAGTGAGTAAAAAATAACATTATTCTGAAATGTAGAACATACTTGGAAATTTAGAATGAAAAGATGTTAGCAAGTTTCTGGGACAAAATACCATTATATCCGCTAAGTTTTACATGATATTCCTCAATCCATTTATTTAATAGTAGTAATCTGCACCTTTAGAATGATTGACCATTTTTGCTTGGAAAAACAGTGTATCAGGATATTGATTGTCCTGTTATGATTATGTGACTATCAAGATGTAATCTTATGGGCTTTCCTACTTTTTCAGGTGGATTGATTCAACCAAGAAGTGTAGGAGAAGAGCCATACTTAAGAATGGCTTGAACTACTTCTCTTCAAAAGGCTTGTCAATCCAGATACCTACTATAGCTTTTAATTAGGAGCCATGCTTACTTAGTAGTCATAGCTACGTTGAGCAACCAAAATACAATGGAATATACCATTTATTTCCCCTAACCTGCAATTCTATATTCAGGGATGATCCGATTCAAAAGATCCACACACCCCATGTTAGGGTTGTAGTTTAAGTTTGGCTGTAGACAAAGAACCTTTTAGTTACAACAGAGACTTGGTGAATTGGCAGAACCTCATGGGCATTAGACATTACATTCATGATATCGATGTTTTCTCATGTGACCACTAAAATGTTCCTCAGTTTGTCTAACCTTGCCTCGTATGTTCCTTTCTTGCAATGGTGAAGTTTTTCCATTTCCTTTTTACAGAAGAAGGAATCCAAAGGCCAAAATATGGATTCGTCATCTGAGATGTGCTTATCATCTCGAGCGTTTGACTGATTGATTTAAAAGTGGCTGCACTTTAGCTATTCTATTTCCTAGAATTATTTAAGGTAAACATTTCCCCCTTTCTCCCAATTACTCTTTTCACTTTTCCCAAAAGCATTAGTTAAACCCCTGATTACTTCTCTTCCACCTTCCTCATATCACCTTCAAGACCTGAACGTAATGGTTAATGAGAGTAACTTCTCTTATAACCCCATACCACTTACTTTTACTCAAATCCGAAATTGTCTCCTTCACCCAATCCCTTCATGTGGCAATTCACTCGCTCGGAATGCACAATGGTTGGCATGTTTCCAACACCCATATATGATCAATCTTTTTACCTGATGGTGTATTCAGATGCTGTGACAATTTAATATGCATAATTCCAACTCCAAAAACTATTAAGTGCAGAAATTGTATCCTTGAGGGGTTCAACAAAGTGAATACATTGGAGTCATACTGCAACTTTGAATGTCACCTGGTAAATAACAACTATAATTTGCAATATTGAATACATGAAAGTTAAAAATTTTAAGGAATTGCAAGTCATAAGCAACATAAAAATTTAGTGGTAACGAAATGGAGATAAGAGGCTTGGAATTATACTTATTATTGTTCAGTAGAAATCTACCGAATTATTAATTGCAAGATTCCAACCCAAATGCCTTGCTTATGACAATTCGATGAAAATACTGACAAGCATGACTGATTCTTCTCAATATATGCTATTTATATTAATATGCTGCTCCTCAAAACAAGTCTTAATATGCCAACTTAAGAATGACATTGGGTTACAGTCCATAATTACATCTGAAAGACAACACAATAAAAGTTAAAGAGTTCCATTACCTAATTCAAAGCTATCTTTCATCTTGTTCTGCAGTTCTGCTAATGATTCCCTGAAGGCTTCGAATTTCTCTGGAGGGGGAAGATAGTCATCAAGCCATTTCATGTCAGGTAGCGAGTCTTTCCAGCTTTCGTATGACTACCATATAGCATATAAGGGAATATTTATAATTAAAAATCAAGAAAAAAGTCTACTCTATATATTTACTCACTCAGAGTGAATACTATATCACGAAAAGTAATTAAAGGTAAGCACACCTTTTTTAAAGTCATACCTCCTCCAACTGCACCCCCTAAAATCAGGTACCTCACTTTGAGGACACCTCTTAAAATTCTAACCACAACCATTGCAACACTTCTATGGGGGACACTATTGGATGGCTTTATCCTTAGTAGGTTATACCTACTAATTCTGGAGTTGGAAAAAGTTGAGTGCTCATGTTTTAGTACATGAACTAACACTTCATCGATTTTTAACACTCCAAATACTCTCTTATCGGTCAGAGTCGAGCGGCGAAAGATGTGGGAAATTACCCATATTGCGTTTCTGAAAACCAAAACACCAACTATAACTTGATAACATTATTTGGCGAATTTTATTAATTGAAAATCTCTTGGATAAGGGCACACTGTACAACACCAGTTGGTCAAAAAGGGATTGCCAGCTTAATATTTATTACCTACCCAATGTTCTTCCCATTGACTCTTTTCATCTCAAAGAATGACTTATAAGTTAAAGTATTGGAGTAACGCAAAAATGCATTGATTTAATAATCTACACCGCCGCAAAGAATATAAAAGAGAATTCTAAAAATTACTGAAAAGCTAATGATTCAATTTTACGTAAATTTGCTAGTATAGGAAAAATTACAAAATATTGCAACTGTTAATGATTCTATTTTTGTTCAAGGTAACTTTAACAAAACGTTACTATCTTTTCAGCCGGCTGCTTCTCGCACCCTATCACACCCTACAGGCGTTTAGGTTAACTTCATTCAATAACAATGCAGTTACGATCAAAAAACATCATGTAAAATTATTGGAAAAGTAAACTGACATAAACCTACTGAAGGCTATAATCGACTTAAGTGTGAAATTTTGATTTCATCAAATCATTTGAAGCCATTATCGCATTAATTCCCGATATAATGTCTCCAGGGTGTTCAATCAATGATGAAGTAATAAATTAGGTCTAGGAAAAATAAGAACAAATGATATTTTATTATTGTCAAGGTTCAGTTAAAATGAAATAAATAACGTTAAAATGTACATTAAACCTTAACTGCCTTAACCTTTCATAATTGAACGTTTTTTTACATATTCGTTTCGCGACAAGGTTGCCATCTTTTAGATTTCCAATGAGTTAATAACGACCGTTGAACAAATGACTTATTCAGTCACCATTTAAATTCAAGAAATCGAGGTCGACAGAGGAATAAAGCATACGTTGAGTACGTTGTCTTTAGTTTTGGTGGTATTTTCATTCCTGTTTTAGGTTTAGGAGGGAGATTTCACGGTGCAACTGTTGGATCAGCTATTTCATTTTTATCGATATTGTTTATCAATAGGAGATGGGTAATTTTTTAAGTCGCCATGCAGCATATACTACCAAAGAGGACGAGATTTATCAAACTCCAGAACATAAATACGAAGAGAGACCCCACCGAACTCTAAGTTTTGACCCTCGATCTCCATCTGCAGAAATAGTCAGAACTCCGATACAGATTATAGCTTCTGAAAAAGTAATAATTCCTGATTGTTTCACAGTATATTCCTATCTGAATAGAGCATTTTAGTGGTTAATGCACTTTTATATTTGTCTAAATTATTGTAAAAATATACAGCAGGATGTCCTCAGAACTCCAGAATCCTCTCCATGCCCGCAACCGGATTACTTGGATACGCCTATAAGTACTTACTCCACAAAGGCTATGAGATCTTCGGAAGTTGATCTGCCATCGTTAAATGACTTGACCACAACGGAGGGCACATGTACGTTTTGATTGTATTTTTCCGTATTACCTTTTTCTTTAATTTCTTTTTTGAATTGTGCTCTTAATTGTTAAATTTGTATTTCACATTCGTAATTGGGTATTATTTTAGGTATTGATGAGTTTGATAACATGCTGGAAAGTATTGAAGCTGAATTGATAGAAATAGAAAGGAGCTATAACCCAGCAGTCACCACTGAACCCAAGGTTTATAAAGAAAAGGTCAAAGAAGTAAAAAAAATTTCATCACAAAAACTGGACTTCTCACCCGAGATTGGAAGTACCTCGAAGTCATTGCCGAAAAAGGTAAGCTTGAGTGTGTTTCCAGTTAGTGTACTTTTCTATTATGTTGATTTTAGCTTATTAATGCTACTTTCTGGGTATTATTTGTACAATGGTCGATCATTAATCGAGGCTAATCATGCATTTGTGTCAAAATTTTAACATTGATGGTTTAGGTGTTCATTTTGCTTTTATATTAAGACTGGCAAGGAATTTTCTGCATTATGTGAGGTGGTTAGGACATTGTGCTCATGATTCATGCCACAGTTAGTGATTTTGGACTGTATTAGTTAACAAATTTTGTTCTTCATCGTTAAAAAAGAATAATTTAGTTCAGCTAACAATAGGAGTGCTTTAGTTGGTATTTCAACTTTACAATGGTAAAGGGTTATTTCATGGATGAATTAGTTATATCGCCAGTTGAAGCCTCAAATGAAAATACCATTTCCAAATCGCTATTGGGAACTGGCCCCAGTAGTGAAATTAGTTTGATTTTTAATTTCCCTCTAGTAAATTAAACTCATTGGTACATGAAAATGTGTGCACAGCTTTTCTCCACTTTTAATGGTTAATTGGTAATGGCCCGATTGCCAAAAATAAAGTAATTGTGCTAGAATGCAATTAATTTCATAAAAATATGTTTGAGTAAAAGTATCAGTTATTAATGAAATATTATGTTAATAAGCCACAGAAAGTATAATAATTATTTATTTATTTAATTATAATATGTTAGCTGTTCTTAATATTTTAACTTCCACCGAACTAACCATCAAATTTATGACTAATTTAATGTTTGTTGATAATCAAAATTTATTATCTTCATCAAGATATTTTTATTCTTTATTATGTTCCTTGGTCCAAAAAATAAACATAATTGCATGTTGTGGCCATTCTTTTTAACTCTCATTTTTATAAATTTCATCCAAATTTTGTTAGAAGTAATATATTTCAAACAATAGCACACTGTACAGCATATGGACTACTACAGCTCATATTTTGCATGGCTGTGCTCAGGACTTAGGAATGCTTGAAACAAGTCTGATTTCAATGCAAGTGAATCTAGAATTGCCAAAAAAAAGTCAAGGTTAACATCAAGGTAAAACCATCAATTGTATTTTAAAGTAATGATTCCTTATATGTTCCAATTACTAAAATCAGTTGAGTGTCAGATTACAAGTAAAATTACTTGAAAAGAGAAAAATGAACTATTTCTAGTAAATATTACTCGCAGAGTAATCATTACAGGCAATTCAATTTCTTTTAATTGATAACTGGCCTTCATTGATGGTTATTCATTAAACTCTTAACTCCATCGTGGATTAACAAAAAGTGATCTGGTATACCTGTGGAAAAAAGTTTTGGTCATACACAGTTATGAGATAATATTACCATCATACTTGAAGTATTCATGGTGTGTGAATATTAAATTTGAGATGTTTATAATTTTTTTTGAGCTTAAAAAGTTAGGCAAGGATATATAAATCTTAAATTTGGCAACCCTCAAGTGCTTACTGACTAATACAGATAATTAGATTTTTTATAAAATGAGAAATGCAATGCATGGTACATAATATTAAATGCATTTAATAGTATGTAATTGCCTTGACATATGATCAGACCATGTTAACACTATTTGAACTCAGTGCAGAGATACTTTTATCAGTTTGTGTATTTGAATGGTTCTATGAACATTAATGTTTTCAAAAGCTGACTAAATATTTTTTAGTTGGGAATGGAAAGCTGGAGTAAAAAATTTGTGAAATGAGTCATTTGCTATTAGATTTTCTGGTCTACTTGTTCATTCACATTTAGACATTGGCATAGATCATGAAAAGCTCCGTCTCAGTTTTCTCCTTTTTAGTATGCAGTCACTTTATTTGGATAATTTGTCATTTTTTTCATCATTTTTACATCTTGGATCGGCAAGAGGCCTACAGCTACATAGCAATCAAATTGAAACTTTTAAAACTAAGGTTTTAATGGATGACATCAATTAGGTTACATTTTATTAGCACCACGGTTTTCAGTACAGTGTGTTAATAGTTGCCTATAAAATTTATAATTGTCTATTGAATACAGTAAATCCCCGACTTGGTTAATTCGTTCCAAAAATTTGCATTTAGGTCGAAAACTGTGTATGTCAAAAATTCCTCGAATATTATTCACCTGGTCAAGTGCCATACATTCACGTGTTCATATATAAGATATGTACGACATGAAGAATGCCATCTATTGATCAGATGTTCAGCTAACTGAATATGCTCGACTTGCCTGGCATTTTTGTTTTCTTATGTATTTCAATAGGTGATGTCATATTTTTGTTCAACCATGTATCTGCTAAATCATGTAAGTAGATGTATTTTCTAAATCAAACTTCATTCAAATGAAATCCATGTAGGTATACAAAATTTATCAGACATGTATTACTAAGCCTTAGAAAAAGGTCCACACAACTTAACTCTAATTTCTTATAACTTTTTATTTTTTTACAGACAAGAACACCACTTGGCATTCGTTCCGCCAATGCACCTGCTAATGTGATGTCTCCATCAACATACCTTCGTCTGAAGCAGCAACGTTCCATGTATGACAATGCATTCCAGAAGTTCCCACTAAGCCAGCAAAGTACATTCAACTGTGAAAACACTCCCCCGCATGCTATGACCAAGGCTGCCACTTTGCCCAGGAAGAGGGCCTCAGTCGACTGGGACAAAGATGCAACCATGATCATCTAACAAGGAAAGAGGATCATGGATCTGTTCTTTAAGCACTTGTGATAGAAATCTCAAATAAACTCCTATGTTTATTCCATTGGCCTCAGCACATTTGTTTTTAATGAAATGTGATCGATCAATTTGTTATTGAAATATAAGCGACAGGTTTTTTGAACTCAAGCTTTTCTTTGTAATTGTCTTGTTATAAGATTTTCCTAGTTAATTCTGAACAGGAATAGAACTCAGTTAACACAACAACAATATGTAAATCTTGTTGTCCTGGAATTGTGATATCTATTTGTGTTCGAAGTTGTAAGACTTCTCTTGCGATTTTGTAGAATATTTCAGCATTTTAATCTCTCTTAGCATGTAATCATGTTAAAGTTGTTTAAATGAGTAAATTTAAAAAGTGCATCCTAGGAGAGGATATTTTTTAACCAATCTAAATTTAATTTTTTACCTTGCATCTCAATATCGTACCTTAATACTCCTTTTTTGTGAGACCTTGGAGTTTTGTAATTTATATTTTAATATGGAACTTGTAAGATTGATATTTGTTGATGATAAGGTAATGTGAATTTCATTGCTCAAATGATAATTTTCTATCAAATAAATTACTAATCTGATGAGAAAGTTTTCAAATTAACCTCATCAGTTCATGTAAATTAATGTATTAAGTCATTCTGCATTGCAACATAGTAATTTTTGTACAGAATAAAGTAATCTCAGTTTTGAAAAAATAACCATTTTAATTATCATATTTATGGGTATATAACATGCATCCTAATATTATGAAAGAAGTTTGAATAAAAAACTAAAATTTTAAATAATACCACCCTTTTGTGCCTGTTGATCAGCTGGTTTTGTGCATCACTATCAAAAGACCTTTTCGAGGGAAGAGTACTTTACAAATGAAACACCTGAAAATTATGTTTTTAACAATTAGAAATGAATATGCACAAATATGTTTCATGACATTCAAATAAAAGAGGAGTGTGCATGCATGACACACTTAGAGTTCTGCCTTTAGTTTAGCAAAAAATAGTGTTATGTGCTGATAAATTCACTGCCTTTGTGCATAACTATGAAGTTGTTTTTGGAAAGTGTATCATTTGTGAATATTTCTACCATTGACCTACAGTCATCTTGCTAATGCATTATAACCCCTGCCCCATTCATTTCAAAGTCAATGAGATGTGATTGATTTAATTTGTTCTGGTATGTAATGAATTTTAACACAAGTGACCCACCAATAGTGAAATTCAGTCTATTGTTAGTATTTTTATTGCAAGAAATGTGGAACCATCTAGCATTTGTGGGGTCTACTGTGAGAATGCCCTGAGAATTGGAATTGTGAGAGAATGGATAACACAATTCAATTAAGGTCATGAGAACATGCATGACGAGGCGAGCAGGGTGGTGTTGCTCATGACAATTCTCAGCTGCACGCTACTGCTCAAATGCTAACTTTTGTCACCACAGATGGCTGGGGACAAATCAGTCATGCTCCTTATAACCCAGACTTGTAAAAGTGACTTTCATCTGCTACTGCACATGAAGTTCCTTGGTGGCCAGTGTTTCTTCATCAATGGTGACGTTAACAGAGCAGTGAGGAAGTGGCTGAATTCATAGGTGGCTCTGTTCTATGAAGAGGGATGCAGGCACCAGTGCACTCATGTAGAAAAGCAGCTTAATGTGTGCTGCAAGTGATAAAAATGACATTTTTTAAATCCTTTTTTTTAACCCTCTTAGTGCCACCTTCTTCAAGTTGTACCAGCAAGAAATTCCAAGGGTATTTTAATAAAATGAAACTCTTTAGGAGAAAACATTCTCCATGAATAAAATAAAAATTTACTGTAAAAAAAATCATTTTGTAAAGTAGAAGATCAGAACTTTCATTAGTACACAAATCATGAACCGTAACTAAAATAGAATTACATTAATTATGCTCATGAGCATGGTTCGATATATATTAGTCCTTGAGACTTTTCACTCAAGAAGCAGAAACGAATATCAGACAATGGCACTTGAAGGAAAACCTTTGTATGGTATTTACTTTACAAATATGCCTCATACATACTTATAGTACAGTATAACAAATCCAAACTCCACTCAAATAATTCAGTCATTCTAATCTAATTAGCTACTTTAAAATTACTTGAACATATCACTATAATTTGTAGCACTGTTAGTGATACTTATATCTGGAATTTTTTTGATTATGTATTATAGTGAAAACCACTAGAATGAGTATGATGCATCAAGAACCTCATTATAGTAGGTTATTTTTAAAAGTTCATGGTACTGATAAAGAGGTTTGTTTTGGAAGGAAGATCCCAAGTTCCAGAGAATATGATAGGGGCAAGAATCTCTGATTTGTAAAGTGAACGGCTATGTGTCTCAGCTAGGTACTTTTCTCTGGTTGGAACCACTGTCAGTCACCCTTCCCTCCCCAAACACCTTCATTCTACCTCTTCCTTCCCACTTTTCTCATTCTTCTCTGTGGCATAAGATTTTCTTCCACTGTAGACATTGTTGGTCAGGGTCTGTCATCTAATTAAGTATGACTTTTAGAGGGTAGTATGCCATTTCATTATGTTTCCCTACAGGGGGCAAGGATGAATTTTACACAAGGTTTGCTAATACATTGTTTCAACTGCTATTTCAATTTGTGGGATAACTTTTCAGTTGAATAGACAATTATTATTCTACTTGAGAGTGTTTAACCCTTTTATTGCTTGGGGCATGATCTCTTGGCCCTCACCAGTAGGAAAACTGCCAAGGGCCAATCTATCGGCCCACTTTGTTTACCCTGAGTAATGTGCCTCAATGAAAAAATAGAGGGGAGACAATAAACCCCAAATATTTCATAAAAATTGACAAATGCAAGCTACAGATAAAGTACTTAAATTAATGTGAAATCAAGATTATTACAGACTTCATGGAAATGAACTTGGCAATCTTCGAACAGTACCTACCAGCGGCTGGCAGCAAAAGGGTTAAAATGTTAGGTGAGTATGCAGTGCCCTGCTGAAATATGCTTATTTAGAAAGAGGTGCATTCAATATTTAACCCATTTCCATCCTCTCTGGGATTTAAAGCGACCCCAAACACCACTGGCTTTTAAGGTATTTAATCAA
>LYUA01001894.1:37094-48711 GCA_002093875.1 Calopteryx splendens | reverse complement strand
TTGAAAACTTTACCATGGTTAGCTCCAACTTGCGTTCACACGGCAAACTTTTGACTGGTGTATGACTTACCAGTGTAGAAAGCTAGTAGTGTGGACGTGGCATAAGCTACCAACAGATCATTTTCAGATGCATTAATTGAATGTTCCTAGGGACCTTCTGTTGTTGACTATCCTGTTATGTTATTGGAGTGTGGCTTAACTCTCCCTGAGCACTTTGAATCCCCTCCTATACATTGACGTAGCTCCTATTTTGCACTACTTTCTGTGCATCTTTAAGACTTTTCAGTGATTTAACTTCAATTTTCATTACCCACATAAGGCATCTATTGATTATTATATTAGTAAGCATTCAGATTTACCAGGTCGTGATTGGCAATGCAGGGTTACCAATGGTGATAGAGTATACATTTGAGGAAAATGCACATGGTAAGCTTCATTATATTTTTAGATTCTAAAACCCAGCTTTATGTCCACTGCCAAAGAGAAAGTTGATGAGGACTGAAAATAAGTACCAGTTATTATAAAATTTTGTGTTTAATTTATATTTACTGTTAAACATTTTATTTTACAGAATTTGGTTACTAAGGTGAGTAGCTGGATTGTACATAGTTGTCATTTTTTGTATTGTTGTAATTATATAAATACATTTTCTTGAGATACTTGAAAAGTAAAACTAGAGAATGTTCACATTAGATAAATATTTGGATAAGCAGTATAGATTTGGGCTGGGAAATGATAAAAGAGAGCTCTTACTTCGAGGAAATGACTTATATGATAGATTTCAGTAGGTGGGCCTTATGTATTTATGAACTATATGACATTTGATAACTTAATTTTTGCCCATGTGGTATTTTTAAAGTAATAAGTAAATATCGAAAGTTCTAAAAATTCGCCATTTGCAAGTGATCGCTCTCTTTCAGCTATAGGTTGAAAGATGATGATATCCCTTCACTTTGTATCTTTCTGGCAACTTGTGAGGTGTGGTCACTTGACATATGCTATAACAAAATTACTGACAAAGGATTATGTACATTAGTTAAATATATCAAGGTAGTAAATACTAAATGGTTAAGTGTGTAGCTTATGCACCAGTAGGTATATTTCACCTTAAAGTATAAGTTAACAACTATATTTTGTGTAGCAGTAATGACATAATTATATCTATTAATTGATAAAATAAAAACGCATATGTAATTAAAACCACTCATGATTGCATACAGTGTGCTGCCATGGCATTATCTGTAAAAACTGAGCAGGAGCTATATTTATTGGTTACTAATGAGCTCTAGTGAGTTTGACACATTTATAATTTTTCATCTTGTTTTGATTTATGTATTTTTCTTTTAGGAGTCTTCACATGAGTTCATTTCTCTCAACTTGATGTGCAATGACATAAGTTCTGTGGGAGTCCAAGCCCTTTGTGATATTGGGTCTGATTTGAAAATTAAGTCATTACGGTTGAATGGAAATAAATTTGGAGCAGAGGTAGGCGGGGATTATTTAATCTTTTCAGGGAGCAAGTCTCATGGAAGGGATTAAAGACTTCCATGTGTGAAGAAATATTGCCAGGGGTGATTTCAAAGTTGCAGCTTTAAATGTCTTGACAGGGATGCAAAGCTCTTTCAACTCTCCTGCTAAGCAATGACCATTTGCAGCATTTAGATATTGGGGAAACTGACCAAAATATAGAAAGCATTGTTTACATAGCAGCTGTTTTACGCAACCCTGAAATAAAGCTTAGGTCGCTCAATTTGAGTAGACCACTGATCAAGTTTTCTGAAGCACATGCTGCTGAGATTTTGGGACAGATGCTTTATGTAAGTTTTCTCTTAGAATGTATGCAGACATGTATATTTACTCTTTAGCATATACTTTCATTAATTATGGTTTTCTTGAGTGTGAAGGTACTAGAGGTTAGACGATGACAATTCATGAGATAGTTATTTTATTGGGAGTGCTCTATATAGGACTTTATCAAAGCTTTATTTGCACTGCAATTATACTATTTTTAATTTGTTGGTGTCTTTTAAATTCTTCATGTTGTGAAACTTTTAAAGATGTTTTTATTCACACTAAACACACAACAAAAATATTTCTTTTGGGGAAGAGTGATGGAGGTATGCTTAATGGGACTGTCAGCCTCCCATTTTTTAATGTGGTTAAATAAACATTTGAAGAAAATGTTCATCATTGTGTAGCCTCCAGTCAAAAGTTTTCGCTTCCTTGACATGAGCATGAAAAAGTCATTATGCCCTGAGCATTTGCTTATTGTTTCCATGAGAATGAAGACTTGCCATTACTGGAGAAGAGACGTATAAATATGTGGGAAAGTGGTATTATATTAAAGTGATTATTTTCTGAAAAATGTACACTAGGCATATCTTAGTCCTAATTCTGTTTCATTTTGATCATTAGATGAATGTAAACTTAAAAGAGCTGGTTTTGCAAAAATTTGGATTGATTGATCATGATATAGAAGTCATGGCATTAGGCCTACACAAATATAAGAATGAGAGGTATTTTTTACCAACTCCAGACCCTCCTGCTGTGAAGTATAAGGTTAGATTTTGATCAATTTTTCATCAAAATGTAATGGCATTTGAATTAATTTATCTTACTTATAAATGTTTACTTAATGTTCATGTGATCATTGAAAGTAAACATTTTTCAGGAAGCAAAGAGCTGCTCTTCCTTTGAAACGGTAACATCAATTGAGAAATATATGGACAGAGGATTGTGGGAGCAAATGAAAGACGATATGCCTTCTAAAAACCTCCCAAATGAGGATCTAACTCCAGAGGAAATGACAAAGGAGGAAAAGAATAATTCTGAAGGCCCAAAAGCATCAGATTACCCAGAAATCAAATCTGAAGTAACTTCCCTTCATTCCATTCATAATTCTCACCCTGAACCTAGTGACATAGACACAGAATATAAGTTTACTGTAGAGGAGCAAGAGGCAGAATCATTAGTTGATTCTAAGAAAAATGAACCTGTTACGAGTATACGGCTGGCAAGCCAGAAAGAAGTCTCTGATCTCACTATCTGTGAAGAGACTGATGCTAATCCCCTCAGAAGAGTAGTTGCCAATGGCAGCTTTGTATCTTACTTGAGATGCCTTGATCTCAGTTGCAACCATCTTTCTGATTTTTCAATTAAACATTTAGGCCCATACTTTCTATCCAAGCCTCCATTGGTGATTTTGAATCTTGCATTCAACATAATTGGTGATGAAGGTGCAGTGTAAGTGTTATTTTCAGATTTTTTTAATATACCTGTATGAACGCATCTTTTATGAGTAACTGTCTTTTTTGTGCTAACAGCCTGATTTTTTTATTTTGACAAGTGATGTGGATAATTGTGTTATCAGTAACAATTACTTTTTAGGTATTCTGTACATGTATTCATTACCTTTCAAAAAATGTATCTTTTACTTCTGATCTTCTCATGGTTTTCAGAAGATAACATTACAATTTAAGTAATCATACCTTATTCATTTTAGTCTTTCACAATAAACGCAAAATCATTTTGGCACAATTATTTCCTGGTTTTGTAGTTTGAGCACTATTGATATTAAAGCCAGCAGTTCTCTAGTCAATATTTTGTGATTTTCAAAACTCCTTAGTATCATATTTTCATATTATGGTACCTGACACCATCCTTCTCTCTCTAAAATTTCATCAAAGGTAATGGTAATCTTCTTGTAACTGTAAGTAGTTATTTAAAAAATATAATTGATTCTTGTAGTGGAATACAATATAATAAGAGTAACTGTAACTGAACACAGTTACTTTTTTTCAGTACTCTTCCCATCTCTGGTTTTTACATATTTTAATTCTTCTTAAACCTCAAAGCATTTATATGCAAAGAGATTCTACAAATGTTTCTTCACAGATATCTGTAAATACTGGATTCATTGTAATTTAGTTTTACCATGCCTATTTCTATTTGCTGACTGGTTGAATGTGAAAAATATTACTGACAATCATGTCCAATCCTGTACACACTGGCAAACAAATTATGTAGCTAGAACCAGGACTTATCTACCTATTCTATCTCGGAGATATCTGGATTCTGTTTACCAAAATCAGTAGCTGACAAACAGTTGCAAGCGTGTATCAAAGCGTGGTGCTTTCCCATGCATGATTTTAATGAAGCTCGATTGGGTCTGCCGCTGGTACAGGTCATACACTGCCAATCAATGGTCAACTAATCCATTGTTGTGTGCCGAGTGTCAGGATCCTGAGGATGGCAAATGATTTGACCATCTACACATTGTCACTACAAGACCTAACTCAATGGCAAACCCAAGATAGCACTGAAAACATATCAAAGAGTTAGTATACATCGGCATGCTTCCTTGTGGATAAATATTTGTGTGGATAAGTCCTTGTAAATAACCATTTACTTTCATATTGCCAATCTGTCTGCTCATCTATGGCAGTGAACCTTAGCAAAAAGAGGTGATAAAGACATGAAACACTTCGATCTCTTCGCAAACAAAATAAAATGAGTGTCCAAACCTTTCGTTGATTTAAAAAAAAATTGCTATCAGTCAAATCTAGGCAGTCATTGGAGAAAAGTAAGCACACTAAAAAATCTCTGGGTTATTCTAAACTTCTTAAATTTGGACTTTGAATATGAAAAAGAACTGGAACCAGGGAAAAACTTGTGCCTAGTTCATATCTAAGAAAAAGAAATTTATATTTAATCAATATTGTTTCTATTTTTGTACCTAAAGTTATTTAGAAAAATAATGCTACATGTGTTGAAGGCTGATTAAGCTTGATTACATCTGCAGGGAGCTAAGCAGATATTTACCAAGCACGATCATAGAGGTGCTGGACATTAGTCACAACAATATTGATTTTGATGGAATCCAAAACTTAATTTACCGCCTAAAGCACCCAACAATAATGAGAAAACTTTATATATGGGGGAACCGGCCAAACCAGGCTGTGCTTAAGGTCTGTTTCAATTGTTTTTAATCCAAGAAAAGTAACCATCTTTAGTTATAATGCAATCATCTTAACTTTGATTTTGATATTTTTGATTTCATCGTTTGTATTCTCATTTATGGGGATTGCCACCCTTGGGTGGATTTTGGCCTGGAGAAATGTATTACAGGAGCTGATAACTCAAATACATACAGTGGTCAGGCATATATAAGTGAGAGAGCAAATCTGGATATTGTTTCCGACTGTGAACCAAGGGGGGATTCAAATTGGCAACTTCTCAACATCTTGGTTAACTGGTTACTTGGTTACTGGCTTGGTTACTTGGTTAACTGGTAACTTGGTTAAACCTGGGTCCTCTGGTTGGTAGCTCAGAACTCTATTCACTAGACTTCTGTGACCCTTTAGAAATGTAATAGGTACAGAAACTAATAGCTCACACAACATAATATATCTAAAAGCTAGGATGTTCCAGTCAAACTAAAGAAGGTGACAATCATTGCAAATGGCATACATTTTACATATGTAAATTGCAAGCTGTGAGCTACATGTAGCCTATTTTGTCGCAGAATTTTGTCATAGCCTATTTTGCCAGGTTGTAACATAATATATGTGTGTCATCAACTTGTCATTTATTGACATCCTAAAATGTTTTGACTATGGTTCTCAACTCTTAGAGATTCTCACTTGACTGGCCATTATATTTGGTCACATATGTATGATGTAATGCCAGTTTAAGTGTCCAAGTGGTTGATCAAAACACCCTCTGAGTTTGGGCTATGAGAAATATCTCTACCCTAGTGCTTTTCACTAAATGATAAACAAACATGTTTGCATTTGGTACTGAATGTATATGGCAGTAAAATTATTAACGATTAAATTAATAAAAAGGCAGCTCCAGGGGCCTGTAATGGGGAAGTTGTTAAAAATCTCTTTATATAAGAAAGTGTGGTCGATAATATTATTTGAGATTCATAGAAACAGATGCTAAGTGAATATTCTAACTTGCCTGTTCTTAAAGATTCTCCTTTTGATAAACATCATTTACTTTAACCCTTGCCCAATAACATTTGCACAGCTGGTGACATTAAAATAAGGGGATTCTAATGTTTGTCGTGGTATAGTGCAATCTTGTTGTTCTGTTTAGTATTTGGCATACACTATGACCCATAAAAAAGTAATCCAGATCTATTTTAAGTATACCATTTTGTGACATTTCTTTTTAGAAAAAATCGAATAGATAATAACCAGGTAAATGATTTATATAATCCCAATGATTCACATTTGTTAGACCATATGTAATATTAACCACAGTTGTCAACATTTCCAGCTATTTTCTCTTTAAGAATATTACAATAATTTAAGGAAAACTACCGCAATGAAAATAGTGATAATCTTAGAAGATGAATTATTACTTGCTTTTGAAAAATAAAATAGATTACAGCGCTGAAAAGGAAATGGGACTTTCCTACCACTGATCTCCTATGTTCACCATATTAAGAAAACTACATAGGGAAGTTCCTATTCCTTTGTGAAATATTCCACAATAGCAAATATGAGGGCGAATAACTTGCAATTTTTTTGGGAATACCTCAGCTTTTGACACCCATATCTGAATATTTTGTATTATACCCAACATCAATTGGTGGCGATAAAAAATGAATCAAACTGAAATCTAATATGGGATTTTGGTAAAGGAAAGAGTTTCCCTTGACATTGGGGGGGTCTACCTACCTCATTTGATACCCCTACTTCTATATAGAAGTGCATAGTATAGGAGCATATGCTCCTCCAAAATGGATAATGCCTTTTGCGTCTTTATCCATCTTGTCAGTGTTTCAATTTGGGATAGTTTCCCCGTCTAGAGATCGTGCTCTTATGACAAACCTATCTTCTTTTGCTGAAAGCGTACGCAATGCGAGAAGAAACAAGAGTACTTCCTGGAATCGCCTAAATTCAATTTCAAAGGAGTCGAACTGATAGAACGTATTGGTTTGAAAAATGCTGCCGTGAGTGATACTGTATGCATTTCAAACAAAATTGTTTGTACTTTAATGCCATAGAATGAGTATATTCATGTTTGTTCCGAAAAATTAAGTTATTTGATTTATATTCGGTACGCAATAAAATAATTTTCGTATTTAAGGGGCGAACATTTATGCTACTCTCTGGTGGCAGAAAATGCAAATCAAGTACTCACATCGATAGTATAGACTACTCGACTTTTGGCGGCAAGAGAAAAGTTAAATTATTTTGTTAATAGTTTATGAAAAAAGACTTGACGAAGTTTCATCCAAGAATGGAGTAATCCAAATGCCAGGTAACATTCAGATCAATAATACATATCTTTTACGCCTCTATATCGATTACTATTTTTACGGAGTGAATTAAGAATATAATATTTCTAAGCCTGGATGATAGCGGAATAATTCAAAACAATTTAATTAAGGTTTACATGTTTCGAGACGATACGTGAAGAAAGATAAAATTGCCAAAGTCTGACGGATAATGAATACACTTTAACTGTCATTTCAATTCGTAGAAATCCAAACTCCCTATTTCTTATCTTTATAAGAAAACTGAACTGGGTTAAATTAGCTGAAAAAAACACTTAAGCTTTCTCTTTCCCGTTATGAAGAATTCACTGTAGAGAAATTAACCAAATGAATTATTTCTACCTCCATTTGGAAAGAGAACGGCGACACCATTGGCAAGTGACGAAATTTGAAAAAGGCGCGAAGGAAGGTTGTAGGTAATAGAGGACACATCAGATTCTTTTACATTAAGTTATTATTCAATTTCCGATTGCTGTAATACAGTTACAAAAGCATTTAAGATTGGATGAAAGATCCTTAAGAAGTATTAAACGTAAGCATAGGAGATGTACTATCCTGTATTTGAAAAGTGTCGGTTTTTATTTCAACGGCCAACTTCCATAGTGCAGTCGACCGTGATGGAAACGATAAGAACCGTCCTGTTTGGTAAAACTTATCCTTTTGGTAGAAAATTAGGATCGATCCTAAATAGTAAGGATTTTCATTGCATTCAGGAAAGGATACACTGGTAAGTAGAATAAATGATATTACTAGTACAATTTTACTTCTTGTTTTAACCATATAGGTACATATAATTAACCGATGATAGGCTGTTAAATACCTTTTACTTCTGTGCGACAAGATGTTTTATATTGTCTATTTATATTGTATCCTGTTGCTTCAATCAATTTAAGACGTCTTATATGTGTAGGCTGAGTGAATAAGTATTAATTTTATATAATGTTAAAGTCAGTTTTGCATAGTTATTATCTATTCTCCTGTTGAACTAATATCTTATTAATTGAATCACGTACTCATAAAATGGTCTATCAAGAAAAAAAGTAAGTGGTAACTGCATAACCAACCATGGAAATTCGATTTTTTCACTAGGTTTATTTCTCGAGCTTTTTCATCACATCAGCATTAAGTTTTTTATATGTCATGCCATTGTATCTGAGGTTGAATGTACTTCATAAGAGCTTCCTTGACTAGCAGTTCAGAATGGAATTTTAATTTGATAAAATAGAAATGATGGTGATTCTTTTTGTGGCCCTACCCTGTGTTATTGCACTATCATTAATGTGATCATTTACTTAGGTAGTCTAACAGTTAAGTAGCTTTTGAAAGGCCCATAATAGTTATTATGTCTTAATCATTACCTGAACTACCTTTATATTCTTCATATTGATTACATTTCGTCATGTTATCCAAGAAGCCCATTCTCTTCCTTCCTCTCCCACTTAACTGACTTTCTCCCTTCTATCATGATTTTAAGCATCCCACTGCCTCTCAGTATCTTTTCCACCAGCTTCTTCTGCCTTCTCTGAATTTCACCTCACAGCTTCCTCACCTCTCCATAAGGTGTAAAACTTCATTATTTATTTTCTCCATTTGTTTACCATACCCATATCTGAAAAGCCACTAATCTATGGTCATCATCTTGCCTTGAAGGCTATGCTATGATCGAATACTAATACCCAAATCCTTCATCTTGCCTACCTTACTAATGCTGAGCCAATTGATTGCACTGCATACACAGAGAAACCTGTGTTGCTCAGCTGACTGCTGGTGAAATAGTGGAATTCAATAACAGCATCTTGCTCAAGGTGGGGATGGCTAAACTTGATGGCCTCATTTAACTAGTGCTGCAAAGAATGTTCTCTTATGATCATGGGAAGGATGTATCCATGCATATGAATACATAATAACCAAGAATAACTTTCCTTCATTCAATTTCCTAGTGTTTCTTATAGAGCTCTTCTAAAAAAAGCAGAGTTAGGGTGCTTGCTAACCTGAAATACATGCATTGTTTTGCATACAGGAAAAGTCAGGGGTAACTCAGGAAATGGATGTCCTGAAAAAATTTTTCTGTGCAATTTTTGGAAGTAATGCTTCCTGTTTAACATTTTGAACCGCAGAAAATAGTATCTAATATCACTGAAACTTTTTCATGTGGCAAAGAAGCATTAAAAGGAGTGGTATTTTACCTTTTTTTTCTTACAGCTACCTTAAGCTTATTTTCTTGTGACACCTGATTGGTTATTATATTTTATTCAGAGGAAATGGATAGTTTTGTTCCCAAGCCCCAAAAGTCTTTCAATGATTTTTTGTGTTGTTGATTTATTATGTTTTACTGTTGTTTGGTTCTACAATATTCTACAAAATCTTCATCCCACTCCATTGGTAACTCCCTCACAATTGTTAGTATTTTTGTACATGTTCATTATTTTAGTGAAACTTGTAAAACGTCCTGATAAACAGAAAAAAAAATCCTTGGGAAATCTGGAAAATGAGGAATTTCTTAATGTGTAACATCCTGAAATTGCAATATAAAACTGTAAATGACATACTATATAACTGAAGTATCTATTAATGAGAGTTGACTATGCACACAAATATCTATACTATGGATTGCACTTGGGTATTTGTGTGGGTAGATTATGAATTGTTTCCCCTTTGACTGGAGCTGCCTTTGTAAATGTTACACAGGCACTCATGCTATTTTTCTCTACAAATTACAGTATTTAAGAGAAGTAATTGAGGCTGGATACATTTTACAAGAAAATATTGATTTAAAATTATACCAAGTTGATGGTTTGGAATGTGCTGCATTTAATCAAGAGTGCAAAGATGACCGATCAGAATATTATTGCGTTAGAAAACCCCCTCTTTTTGTGTACAGCCAGTTATCACCATGCATGCAAAGACTCAAAGAAAAAATGGAACAATCTATGATGGAGAGATAGTCATTACTCCAAAATCATTATAAAGCAGAAATGAAGATTTTGTCAAATTTACTCCTGCGAAAATCATGTTTTTTTGCTTCATAAGCAGTATGCTGCTATTAAATTTTATGCTTGTTGTTTTGATAAGTAACATTATGTTTTATGTGAATCTCAATGAGGAATGTTGAAAAGGCTAAAATGATGTTTGTATTCACAATATCTTCTGTTTCCATAAAATTCTAAATCTAGTGATTCATAGAGTTATACTATTTAGAGAAGTAGAAGAATAATGAGCAATGGACTAGCCACATTGAAACATGGGTCCCAATGTGATCACTTAAGTTAAGCATCATTGAGTCTGGATGGGATCTTGGATGGGTGACCCTCCATACTCTAATGTGGTGCTGTTGTTCCCTGTCTGCATAAAGCAGATTGGTAAAATGTGTGTCAGACTCCCTGAGAAATTTCATTGCTGTGAGCCAATTAAACATAACTGACTAATTATAATCACAGTTGTGCTGAACAATAATAAATGGTCTTAGAGTTTGGTGTGTTACTCGCAAAGAATAATATTCCTTCACTGAAAATAGTGTCATTCCTCGGTTATGTACATGGAATTGTTTTACACAACCCAGGGGATCCCACCAAAAGCCTCTCACTCTAAAAATCTAAATAATTTAATATAACCACTTATTCTTTGCCCATCTTAAGTAAGTCGGTGAAAAGTCAGTCATAATGTGCTAGATATGCCTTTAGATAGTTTTAACTCATTTGCAGCAGAAAGTGAGCAAGATCGATTTTAATTTCATATTGATTTAGAGTGACAGGTGATATAAAAAAAAGGTCTACTATTCAGTCAAGATTGATGCCAGCCTGGTGATGAAATACTGATAAAATAATTAAAATTGAATGCTCTTAGACCTATCTACTCCAGTGTAGTATCGAAATATTAGTTTCCCTTTTAGCAAAGTGACCTTTCTTAATAACGTTGTTCTAAGTGAAATGTGCTGGGAAATGCCATTGGAATGTGGGCAATGATTATTTGGGGGATTATACCCTCTCATAGAGCTTATTGCCATGGACATATTGATCTCTCTCATAAATATTTTAAATTGGTTTCAGAATTTGTGTGTACTTCCGTGCCAATTTTGATTTGTATATTGTAATAAGTGATTATAATCACTTGAAGCCATTTTTAATGTCAAACTTCTCATAATTTGACATTACCGATCAAATAATTTTTTCATTTTTCTCTAATGAATTGAGATATGTATATGGAATTGGAACTGTTCATTTGTTAAACCTTAGGTAGAAGTTCAGGTTTGTCAGGTCAACGACAAAATTTTGATGTTCTTTCGTAGGTTTCCGCGGCGTGGATTAGGATGGCTCTGCATGGCTATCG
>LYUA01001894.1:13250-23967 GCA_002093875.1 Calopteryx splendens | reverse complement strand
AGGGTGCCAAGAGGCATCACCGGGAATTGAACCCTGGCCCTCCGGTCAGCAGTCCAGCGCTCTAACCACATGGGCTACAAGACCCCATACTTATCATATAATTGAACTAATAAACCTTGTACTTCCAGTGGCTCCCTAACCAGGATTTGCAATAATTGTATGATATTTTCTGTTCATTCAAAATGATTTTGCACAAAATGAGCCATATCTCTCTGTATCATTTTTATCTCTGTATCATATTGCAAATGGTATTTGTAGTAAGCAGTGTTTTTTCTTTAAAATGCTAACTTCTTAAGTAAACTAGACATTGTGTTATAGTTCTCTGAGTTGATCGAAAACGTACGATTAATCAATGGGCTGCTAATAATTATCCAAAGCATCACCCACACTTGAACCAGTGCCTTTTTATCAATTTACCCCTTTGCTCCCACTGGTAAAGTGTAATATAAAAATTTTGAAGTGCAAAAATTTTTACTTTTTATGCATTTCTCTCTATTTATTCTGTTGTCATTTCATGAATTTCCAGAAACTCTGATGTTGTTTTAACACAGCTCTCTACTCAGATCTCCTGATGCCCAACCTCTTCATCTCTTCACATTTCTTTGCTTTCACGTCCACTATAATTTGCATCATCTACTTATATCATCCATCTTATTTCTCTGCAACTCTTTTCGCTCACCACTCCTTGCACAAATGTCTTCATTATACTGCACATGACTTTATGTGTCCAATTAGTCTATCCCCTCTTCTTTTAATTGTCTCCTGCCGTCTTCTTTCTTCTTCCATTCGTGGCAGAACACTTTACGTTATGCAAGATCTTGTGTTTTTCCGCTGTATTAGATGAAGAGATTCGTCTCCGGTCTTCCGCCGATTCAAGGTCTCCATCCTGGCGATGCCCTGAAGACCTTGGCTCAGTGGAATACCCGAGAGAGGCATTATCACATCCTTACGTTAGTTGATACTTAACGAGGTAACTACTTAATTTTACAATCGAAAATCGAGCCAAGGACTCGTCAAATCCCCATCAGTTTCACTCACCTGTCGCCGAGAATATGGCCAAAGGCCTCTTGCCCAGCCAATGGATCAAGACGGCACACACCAGCGTCCCCAGCAGCTCGACGATTCCCAGGGCCAAGGTTGCAGTGTAGCGGCCCACGGGGGAACCGACCGTAGAGAAAATACTCACGGCGAACGTCTGCAGGGACGTCATCCCGCCGAAGTGACCGACGAAGAATGCGATGCAAATGAGCATGTAGGGTCTAAGGAATGTCCTGAGGAGGTAGGGCTTCAAGCGAAACGCTATCCAGGAGCAGATTTTGGCCCCGAAGCTTTCAGGGGCCACCTCCGCTCCCTGGGAGGCCGCCCGTTTGATCTCCATCTGGGTCTTCCGAGACCTGGCGATCTTCTGGCCGCTGATGTTAGTCACCAGGA
Organism: Calopteryx splendens; assembly: GCA_002093875.1. NCBI lineage: Eukaryota > Metazoa > Arthropoda > Insecta > Odonata > Calopterygidae > Calopteryx > Calopteryx splendens. The sequence goes on along the minus strand of LYUA01001894.1, from coordinate 22,536 downwards.
CGTCGAATTCACGTTTCACGTGGGAAAATGGGACCCATCCCCTCAGCCACCTGCGAAGTAGAGTGAAGCTCGATATCAAAGGCCGTCAACGCCTGCATCTACTTACTTCGCCCCCTGAGAACAGCCACATGGACTCCTTTAAAGGAGCGTTGGGAAACCTCTTTGCAATTGTTAGGATGATGAGATCTTTAGCCCTTTAAAAATGGACAGAAGACAACATGATCTTTATATCAAAAATGCGTTAGTGAACAACTCTGCTTTTTTTATCTCGAATTGAGGGAAATAAAAGTAAGAATTTGTATCTATCATTGTCTAAGTCTGCTTCTTTTATTTTATGCGTGTGAATTGGCTGTGCATTAGGAAGTATTAATGATCCCCAACGCGTCAGGAGTAAATTCGAGTGCCCAATGCTAGGGGCGGATACAGGATATTTGCGAAGGAGGGTGGGGGAAAGGAGATGCGACCCTACGGTGTGACACCGCAATATATGTGGTCAATAAATATTTTACACCATGTATTTTAGCTGAATGTTTTCTGTTGATTCTCTTAGTTATTATCACAAACTAAATATTTCTAACTTAAAAACATATTTATGCACGGAGTTGGGGGAAAGGAAGATCAAGGCACCGTTATAAAAAAAGAATTTATCTGTTGAAAGAAACTGCGGGAAATGCCACGACAGTAATTTTAACGGTGTCATCCGCGGTTTGCATACAATGCGAGAATTCCGCAGTTCAAAAATCATCCGCCGGGGCAGGGATTCGAACCAGAAAATCGGAAATCGAGGGATCCGGGCTCGAATCTCGGTCCAGGCGAATGATTTTTCTCTTTAAAATCCTCGCATTTGATTTTTTTTTACAATAACAAAAAATTACTTTAGTTGTTAATTACATCAGAAAATACTACTTATAGTCAATTGCTAAAAAGGTATGGTCACTAAATTTATATTAGTTGAAAATTGATGAAATTGTCGATAGATTTAATTTTGTCCGAGGACTATTAGAAGGGTTTTCTTCTCTTCAACTTTTACTTGAAAATGCTCTTTCTTCAGGGGGATGGGGGCGTGCGTGCCCCCTGTTCCCTCATCTGTGTCCTCCCCAACCTTTGCGAGTATGGTGTGTCGCCTGGAGGAAAGCGGTAAGGCGGAGTGGGATTTTTTTACAGCAATGTTGTCAGCTACGGAGAGGGCACCCGAAAGCAAGAGATGTGAACGTGATAAAAAAATATAATGCGCTCCCCATCCCCAAAAAAATCACGTGCGCAGTTGGTATGTTAATGGGGTTGATGGCGAATGATGCGATTTTCTCTCCTCCCCTCACCTTAGGGCTCGTTGCGCCTCTTCCATGCGGCCCTTGGAAATCAGCCAGTGGGGAGACTCCGGGACGCAGAAGAGGGCCAAGACGGCCACCATGGGGAGGGCGGCGCTGATGGCTGCGGCCAGCCTCCACCCCTCGGTCCCCGCTGCTATGGTGGCGGCGGCCGTGGCCTCCAAGGGAGGCCCCACGGACACCGGTTCCTCGCCGTGGCCCGCGGCCACCCTGCGGGAAGGAAGGAAGGGGTCAGCTCACCTCACTCAAGGGGTAAAGTACCCACAATCATTTCATTCGTCTCGTCCTGTGTTCCGGAGCCAGTGGCGCCGCCAACGCTCATGAAATTGCATGCTTTTTCAATCGCCTCCGCCGAAGTTCTGAATGAGTGCATGATTTTAACTTCTTAGCGTCCAAAAGCGCTGTTATTTTTTCGTTCAAGCCGTGTGTAAACGTCCGATTCCCAGTGCCATTGCTATAAGGTACATGAATGCTGTAGTGTTTTATTTTTAATTATTTTGCCACGTGCGTTTGGTCCGGGATGTGGGTACTGCCGTGGGCGCAAAGGCGATAAAGAGAATGATCGTTATTTTTTGGAAATTTCTAAGGGCGAATAAGAATAAGGATGCATTTTGTTAGAAACTAGTCCACATGAATTTAGTTTCAGAGAAGTAAAAATGGAGGAAAGACAAATTTTTTGGATATTCGGTTACGATCTAAAAATTTAATAAATATAATCGTTAGTATGTTGAATTGACTTAGGAAGAGCACGTTTTCTCATTTAACATTTAATCATTACCAAAAATAACTACACACAGTCATCCATAGTGACGCATTAATGGACTTTTCTGTTTACTGTTGTCTTGTTTTGGTTATTTGGCCGGATTTTAAATCAATATATGTCATATCCCTCCAAGGAAATCCGTGGGGTAACCTCAGAACCACTTTGTGAAGATGCACGTCCGCTAATTCCGGTGAGAACATTATTCTGCAACGAAGATAGCCTAACTCAAAGGAAACTTTCCGGTAACCGGATTTCATTTAGTGGAGTCAACATAAAATGCAGTAGTTGTTATCAGGGCTCAAAGGGGTATCGAATGTATCGTATTATTCCAGTACTTTCTTTTAGGTATTTGCCTTTAGTGAAAATAATACCGAAAATCCCTAACATCGATATGACGTCATTGAGGAACGTATATTTATGTGTATTGAGGTCTATTACTGTATTGAGGTGCATCAATATAATACCGGTGTATGTGGGAAGCACAAATGCCAGAATTAATGGAGGGAGGAGTAGTGTAATTTATCGGAAACCAAACCCATTGCTTCGGAATGGTTCGTGGTAAGCTTTTCGTATAGATCGATGGAGGGGCGAAAGCATTTGGAGCGAACTTTGTACGAAAGGAGCTCTTACCAACCACTCGTGATAAAAATATTTTCAGTTTATGTACCGAGGAGGCATACTGGCATGAAACTGGGGAAAAATGGGCGTAAAATGACGAAAAACATTTTCAGTGTTAACCCACTTCATAACGAAACAATAAGGACCCTTGAGAGGTAAGAAGGAGTAAGTCTGTGTGCGATAGACCGAAGTTCACCTTGGTAAGATTATATTCTCGAATGAAATCAGCGTTTAATAATTTCGATGAAATATTAAATATCAGAAATCCACACGCTGTATTAATATTTATGACTTGCATGTCAAATTAGTTTCTCCTGATTTCTATCCTCGTTTGTGAATGAGATCACTTGAGCTGACCAAGATTACGTATGCGAGAGAGCGCACGCTAAGGAAGTCCGGGAAAATTTGGGTATGATTTTTAAGGCTTTATAATTTATGATGCTACAATTTCGACCGACGGATGAACGATGTTCTTAAAACTCTGTTGAAAGTGTGTTACTCGAAAGGAAAACGTGGCCATTTTCAATTTAATCTTAGACTCATATCTACATGTAAATATTGTCCTACAAGCCGACATGAGGGCGAGTGACAGGAATCAGAAATAATGGAGGTAGTAATGCTTTCATGTAGGAACACTGGGTAACATTTTTTTTCGAGTATTTACAAAGGTTTTACATGTTGTTTAGTGATCTTGAATAGTGCGAAGGAAAAAGGATTCCTTATATCCGATTGTTCGGCAGCCATGATCCTTCTCTTTTTGGTCTCGCCTAAAGATGCAATGTGGGGCTAGAATTATTCCCTCAGCATCAGAGTTAAACTCTTACGACTTTTATTTGTCCCGTAGGTTAAGTTTTGCATTACATCCCAGGAGCTCAAAACCAAGGATTTCAACTAATAAATTGACACTTTCTGTTCGTTAGAAACGATGTTTAACGGCGCGAGGAGCTTATGGTCTATGGCAGGAGTGCGCAAACTTTTCAAGCCGTGCTCCAGTTTTTGTCCAAAATGAAATCCCGGTACCCCTTTCCATGGCATGCAAGATATCCCACATCGTTTTTCGGAACCCCGAACACGCCCCCTTGTAGTTAGCGCACCCATGGTGGAGGGAATTAATTGCATAAAGATTTTTTTAGTCCGGAAGAATTTCTTTTACCCTTCCGAGAGCCTATATTTTTTTTACGTGTGCCTGGGAGTGTGCTTGCTACCTCCTTCGGTCGGTGCCGGTGCTCTCACCTCTCGCCTATGAGGCTCCCGAAGAGGAACTCGAGGAATATGCCCAGGATGACGCAGGAGGAGGCCGTGGCCGAGAGGACTCCCCTCAGGTGCGGCTCGGTTATCTCGGCGACGTAGGTTAGCACGGGAGCCTCGAGGAGACCGCCGGCCAGGCCCGAGAGGACCATGGCGGCGTACAGGTGGCTCGGGCTGGTGGACCAGTAGAACAGGGACCAGGAGATCAAGAATGGGATGTTGACCGCTATCATGGCTCGCTTCTTCCCCAACCGATCGGTCAAGGCACCGGATATGATGCATCCCAGGGGGACGGTTATAAGGTTGATGCTGCCTGGAACGAGTCGGAGAGAGAGAGAGAGGGGATTTTGTATTTATTTGTTCCCGTTTTGTATTTATTTTTTCCCGTAGTCACGTGGTGTGTTGCGTGGTAGTTACCTAGTGTGATTTTTGCGTTCCTCTACTGGTACCCGGGCTCATATTAAACCGTAGGGAAACATGAGTGGGTTGTGACTGATCGATTTTGACATAATCGAATACTTTTTCTGTTGAAAACTTTTCCATTCCATAAGAATAGGAATGTTTAGATACAAATTAAGGTTAGGTGGTAAAACTATAGCAGTTAATCTATTGAGGAAGTGTTTTAGACTAAGATGGGCGAACTGGAAGGACAATAGTAGAAAAATTGAGTAAGGTAAAGAATCTTTAACGATGAGAAGGGAGTTAATGACTTGGACCTTTCCGTTTTGATGTAAAGGAGAGACTAATGAAGACGTTGATATGGAGTGTGATTTTGTACGGCGCCGAAACTTTGCCGTTGACGCATGAGTATTTGTATAGATTGGAGGATTTTGGGATGCTGGAGCAGAGAGTGATGGGAAGAGTGAAGTAGACGGAAAAAAGGAGTTTGAAGCATGGTCGGGGGGAGAGAGGGTTGTTGGGTGAAATTCAAAAAGGACAATAAAAATGAATGATGTACTATCTATTGAGTGGCAATGGATTGTTGAAGACTGTGATGGAGGGGAGAATGTTGGGTATAAAGGAGAAATAGAGGGGGGGAGGAAGATTAGGCATGGTGTACGGAATGAAGAGTGGGAGAAAATATGGGGAAATAAAGAAAGGGTTATTGTAGCGTAGGTTGTTGAGATGCTTAATGTCGGGTTAGATGTGACTCAGAAGAGAAGCAGTGGTTGTTCTTTTTTCCCATCAAAAATCATCTTTCTTTACCGGTTACACTACCATTTGTAATAAGTGTAATTCCATTCAACCCTTGTTCGGCAAGTAATGTCCCGATTGTGACATGTTCCGTACTCCCGTAAAAAGACTAATTTCGGAAAAAGTCGATTAGGGTGCCGAAAGAAGTTAATTTTGTATCATATTTGGTGAATACTCTGAAAAAGTGCTTGGGTCCTTTGGTTGCCGAGTAATAATTTTGTGAGGCACCTCTTCGTTCGTAAAAACAGGTTTTTTGACGCAGAGTCATGCAATGAATGAAAAATAATTCCAAATGCGTCGGGATAAGCGTTCACTGGGGAAAATCAATTTAAAATGTTCTAATCGACGCGTATAAATTAACCTTTAATGGACGAGCGTGGAAATCTGAGGAAAATATCTCAGACATCTTGAGTTGCAAGTCAACCACCATTTGCGTAATTTAATCTAGAAATTGATAAATTTGATCTAAAACTATCTTTTAGGAACCATATGAGATTGCCGTCTTTAAACTTTCTATAACATTTATTCCGATATGCAAATCAAGTTTTTATGAAAAATATATAAAATCGCCCCACTGTGCGACAGCGCACTCTATATATTGCGCTGCTTCATAAAAAATGCATTCAGAGAATTCTTCTGTTCCGTACAAGGGCTCTTGAAAATATTTTACTATCAGCACATAGTCGAGTATTCCCTAATACGTAATGGATTGGTTAGGAGCACTATAGGATAGAATTAGAAGCAGTTTCACGAGGATGACCAAGGGGCAAATAAGTAGTCCAATTAAAGATGATATTAAGAGGAATATCAGGGGGTGTAAGAGTCTTGGGCCAGGGTGTGAAAAAATGGAATGCCACATCCTACTGATCTATGGATTAAGTGATGATATTGATTGAATAATTCATCAACGAAAGAATCGTGTGATTGGAAGAAGTAACCTGCGTGTAGAAGAAAATGATTACTTTTCAACTCCCAGTATATTCTGTACAATTTGCCTGACCATTGTAATGATGAAAATAGGAGAAAAAAATATACAAATTTGTAGAAAAACCCGGTTCCGAGTTATCGAGTTCCCAGTTACATGTGGGAAAGAATTTTTATCAGGTCTGTGCTACACGAGAGCGCATGGGGTTAAATGGTGGTATCCAAATCTACCATAGCACCAATAAAAATTCAATAAAAATTGGTTCTTTTTTCGAAATAACATGGTTAGGAAAGGTGCTTCGCTGTTCACTTATATACACAACTATTAAATGCCATCCAAAACACTATTCAATGAGCCACTAACTTAAAAGTGCATCAGAAGACAACATATATTTTAGAAAATAGGAACATTTTTTTATTTATTACGTAGGGTGGTATGTAAAAAATGAATTAAGATGACTTACAAGAGGGGAGCAAAAATCGAAAAACATGAAAACTTTGACAGGTAAAACGTATCAAATAACAAGAATTTGATTAAGAAAGAAAAAAAGATTCTTCTAAAGTTATTTACGGGAATGCATTACTTACCTTAGAAGAATCATTGAATGTGTACTTGAATGAAATAGGCATATTAGAATATTTTTAAAGCAGCCTTAATAATCAAATGACTGATTTAAAACAAAATTAAATATCGATACAGAATGATATAGGTATACCAAGCGCATGCAAAATAGATAGATAGGTCTATGATATATTGTGCATTTCCTCAAGAGATATTCTTACATGCAGTAATGACATGCATAGAAGCAAGTACATTCGTGAACCCTGTATATGGTATTGGTTGTAAAATAGTTCAGGGAAGTCTGGGAAAATATATGAAAAAGTGGTGGTGGTCATGTAGACGACACAGTCGACATTGATTTAAACTTACAAAATAATCTTGTGAATAATTTCAGCGTCTGTGTTAGTTGTAATGAGTTGATTCAACACCTATACAACATCCCAAGCAAAGTTTTCAGAAAGCATGGTAGGATATTGTGTGCTATTACGTGCCCTTTACATGCTAAAGTTTTCTGTAGTAAGTGTAAAGTTGTGGAAACTGGATATAATAAAACAAGTAGAAGAAGAAATCCAGTACTGTTCCCAGTAGCATAGTACTTTCTCCTCTCCACATTTGAATCTTTAAGTGATCTGTGCAACTGGAAACCTCAGATATTTTATGGAATTACATATGAATACATCAAGCTAATAATAGGTTTTAATTGATTTCCATTGAAATTACATTTTCCTATGGATTTCCGTAGAAAGTCTTGAGAATATTTACAGTTTGGTTTTAATTTCTCATTGAACATTTCTGCAAAGTGAGAAGCTATAGTCAGTAATTTACAACATTAGTTCTGATTTTGGGGATGCCAAGGGGATTTACTAAACTGCGTGGGGGAAGTCATACAGTTCTAAATGTACTGATTGCGAATTCATTCCAGTGACCCTTGTGCACTTTCTCTGCGCATAAAAATATATATCGATAAATCGTAAAGAGGTTTCTTCTGGAAAATAACACCATTGCGTCTTATTCGACTGAAAGATAGGATAATAGCTAATAAGATAGCTGATGGGGGTGGAAGCAGGTATGGTTTTTGATGAAAATGTATCACAACCAATTAATTAAGACCTAATCCATATTTACATATCTGTGCCCTCTACAAGATCCTACAAGGCGGGGATATCACATGGGAATATTCGTCTATTTGGATGAAATAAATTTCAATTTATTAGCATAAAATGATGTCTTACATTAACCAGAGATGAAAAGGAAGTACTCTTTACTTAATCCATATTATTTGTAATTTTGGATCTACTTTATTCCTTGTCCCATATTGAGAAATGAAAAAAATGTGTGAACTGAGTTTTGTTTTCGAAAAAAAAATCGTGGTAGAATCGAAACTCACTGAACCATGATATTTGCTCCTGGGTCATCCTCACCGAGGAATTGGGATCTTGTAAGGAGGGTATGACGATCGTCGGGAAGCCAAGGGTCATGCCATAAGCCAGGAGCAGCATATTCTTCGCCGAGGTCGCCAGCACCTGGAAAGGATTCGATGAAGAGGTAATTTAGACGGGATGGGGAAAGTTTGTCGTGAGAACCTTGATATAAAACTCTTCGGTCAATGCCGATATTCCGGGATTATGTCTCAGCTAGCAGGTTATTATTGAGCCAAACTCCTAATCCGAAACCTTAATCGAGTTCTCCTTTTGTTAAACATAAAAGCATGCATATATATTTTAAACTTTACAATTAACAAACTTTTTTATCCACGCTCCCCTATGAAAGGAAAGAATGTGCACATAGAAATGTCAACATTTTTTGGTAGAGGGAATTTGAAAGGAAGGTTGGTTCGATGGCTAATGTACTGGGTTCCACGTCCAGGATCCGGATTCAATCCCCGAATGAGGAAGGTTTTCAGACATTCCACAAAAGGGGGTGTATAACGCTTTAAGCGCAGTATACCATTGTCTGTCGGATCGGACTAAACTGCTCGCCAAAGTTTTTCCCTAGTGGCGGGACTCACCACAAAGTCATCGCGTAGGGTGAAGTGTTGCCTGAGATTAATGATTTCGTGGTACTTGTGATAAAGACAATTTTTGATTAATACTGATACATGATCTATACATTTCTTTCATATCAATTCAATACAATTGTTTTATTTCTATATAAGAATTATTAATCCTTTAAAAAATTCAGCAATATTTCATATAATACCTATGTACTTACAAATACTAAAGTACGCCACTTACAAAAATTGAGATTTTCTTGATACCATATTGAGACTTGGATTTCCTGAAGAAGTGGGACTTGGGATGCAAGGATAAAAAAAGGTTAGGAACCACTGCTGTAGTCGACTCTCTTCAGTATGATCGTTTTCATGGTACCGGAATTGAATCATTTCTCCTCTTCCTAATTCCTACTTTTCCCTCATGTAAGGTTGTATTACATGGCACACAAGCACGAGCTAACCTCATCAACTACAATTACAGACAGTTAATGTGCTCTCTTTTAATACAATAATATCTCATCGCCCATTGCGCCATAAAATTAAAATTTAAGGTAAAAACTGGTAAGTGCCAATTTAAAATGACATCCATCCTAAAAATCGTCTGCAGAAACTAATAATTTTCTATGAAATTCCAATATATTCAAGAGGTATTATTA